>PVHP010046566.1:0-13245 GCA_004024765.1 Zapus hudsonius | reverse complement strand
TATGGGTGCCCACCTCCCGCTATAACCTTTTTTGACTCTCATATTTCATCCCATGCCCCTACCCCTTCCCTACAGGCTCATTTAAGAGCCTTACAACTGGTGCAGCAGGAGATCTGGAAGCCTCTTGCGGCAGCCTATAAGGACACCGGGGAGCTCTCTCACCCACATCCCTTCCAGATTGGTGACTACGTGCTGGTTCATCGTCATAAGATTGGGAGCCTAGAACCTTGCTGAAAGGGGCCCTACCTGATACTCCTGACCACCGCAACGGCTGTCAAGGTAGATGGCATCACATCGTGGATCCATGCGTCTCATATCAAGCCGGCGCCTCCATCAGGACCAAAATAAAAATTAAAAAATACTGACAACCCCTTCAAGCTGCGTTTTCGTTGCCTGAATCCACGCTTCACACGTGAAATCGGCACCCATCAGAGGCAACCATATCCCAACCACAATGGCACCTTCGGCACTCTGCAAATCCCCTCAAGATAAGACTCATTCGTTCCTAATACTATGCCTATACTATCTGCTGACTGTCAATTCTATAGAATCAATAGGTCCACTTCTCAGTCTCCTGCTTTTATTAACCGTCGGACCATATATCTTAAACAGGCTCATTTCCTTTATTAGAAAAAAAAATTTTGGTAATACAAACCTTTGTGCTCACTCAGGGCTATCAGCAACTCAGAACCTCAGAGGCAATATTTGAAGATTCAAATAGGCCCATAAGAAAAGGGGGGAATGAAGAATCCATTTTGTAAAGCAGACTCCATTTTTAGACTTACTTCCCCCTCCCTAAAGAATGTCTGGTCACAAAGACCAGGAAATAAAAAAAAAAAAGACACCATATAAGGGAGCATATGGCTGTCCTGGAATATGGGCTGGCCCTGGGATGTGGCTCCAAGGAGGTAACCAATCAAGAGGCATACAGATACAGGAAAGGAGCCAATAGAAATACCACACACCCTGTGACCTGTACAGACAAAAACATCATTCTCAAAGTCAATAGACCCCCTTCAAACTGGGAGATGATTTTCTCCAGCTACAACTCAGACAAAGGCCTAATTTCCAGAACCTACAGAGAACTCAAAAAAATTAATAAAAAAGCAAACTGCCTCCTCACAAAATGGGGCACTGATCTCAACAGAGAATTCACAGAGGAGGAAATACAAATGGCCTTGACTCATTTAAGAAAGTGCTCAGCATCCTTAAGCATCAGGGAAATGCAAATCAAAACCACAATGCGATACCACCTTACCCCTGTCTGAATGCCAATCATAAAGAAAACCAACAACAATCGTTGCTGGCAAGGATGCGGGGGAAAATGAACCCTCATTCACTGCTGGTGGGATTGCAAACTTGTTCAACTGCTATGGAAACCAGTGTGTAGACTTCTGAGCAGAATGGACATAATCCTTCCAATGGATCCAGCTATTCCTCTTCTAGGCATCTATCCACAAGATGTCACATCTCAAAGCGGAAACATTTATACAACTATATTTGTAGCAGCTCAATTCATAATAGCCAAGAATTGGAATCAGCCCAAATGCCCATCCATGGAGGAATGGACAGAGAAACTGTGGTATATTTACACAATGGAATTTTACTCAGATGAAAGAAAAAATGAAATATCGAAATTTAGGAAAAAATGGTCTGACTTCGAGCAGATTTTACTAAGCGATCACACAAAAGAACAGAGAATAGAACACTGCATATTCTCCCTCATATGTGGTCGTTAACCAGGATAACCATTTTCTTTATGCAGACTAGTAGAAAGAAGTGAGAGGTTATGAAGGAAAGGTAAGGGATGGGGAAGGGGAACAGATTAAGCATGAGGCCAAACCAAATTAGGTTCAGAAACAAAATCCTCACGAGCATGTTGTAACCTATTGAGCAAGTAGTGGACATCAACTGGCAAGAGAGGCCATGAGTGTAGGGGAGAGAGTCTAAGCCTGTGAATAATTTGATCAGTCTGATAACCCCTGGTCCCAGTCACCGGTTCCTTCCCTCAGTGAGCTGTTGACAAAGTGACCCATGAGGTTCCAAAAACAAGACAGAATTCTGTCAAAGTCCTTGAATGCCCTCCCGAGGCCTAAGGCAAAACGCTGTTGCTGAAGAAACCACAGAATGCCATCAATCAGCATCGAGAGACCCTTCGAGGTCCGGAATAGTAACCAGCCCCCAGATGCCAGTTAGTACAGTGCTGGAAGGCACTGCAAAAGCTTCCAGGGGAAGCTGATCAATGACAGCTGGAGTAAACAGAGACCACTGGCATGAAACACAGTCTGCGGTCATGAATAGGCTGACCATACCTCCTACTGGGAGAGAACAGTGAAACAAGAAAGGAGCACTCCTGCAATGGAGAAACCTGGGCTTGGGGGAGACAATCAACAGCTTTTAAATTCGGCCAAATATTCCACTTAGGGAGGGGGATCCCTTGTATTGGGGATTAGGGCACTAGGCACCAGATCCTGTACTCTTGGGCTCACAAGAAAAGATGCACTATGGGAGGGTAAAAATAGAATCTTTGTAACCAGAATTGTGTATATTTGTTAACCTAGACTGATCTCACTCTTCTATGGTGATTGTGTTTGTATTTTTCAGTATACAGCGAGAGAGCTGTGGCCCATCTAATCCTACCATCCGACAGCACGCAGAAAGCTGAGATCCTGGCAAGAGATGAGCCACCACAGTCATATCGTGGAAGATCCATATGGAATCCCGCAGAGAATGATGAGATGAACAATGGACCCACAGCCACAGCCATTCAATCGACACAGGATAAGCCAGGGTGACCGAAACCAACAATTTTCAACACAAAGACCCCTAAGCTCACAACATTAAAGCAGCCTTAATACTCACCTACCATGACTCAGGGAACTGAGCGGAAGAGGGGGCGGAAAGATTGTGAGAGCCCTGGTGGGGGAGACTATCCAGCAGCATGACACTCCTCAGTAACAACACACTTGGGCCAGGAGAACCAGGCTGAGTACTAGGCTATACATGGTCCCTTGCCATAAGGACTGATCCAGACGACCCAGGAAAGAGGATATCCAGCTGATTGCGGATTGGAAGTGGGGGCATTGAGGAATTGGGGACAACTCATTGTTTGCCCACTAAATAATGTAACTCATTATGGACAATAAATATATATATTTTTTAAAAGACTATAATGAAGGCACCAACCACCAATAGTGTTTCATATCACTCACCCTCCTATTTAGCAAATTAATGTTATTTGTTCTAGCTGGTGCTCATATTTTAGTTTAACACCTAACTTTGAATTAAGCATATATATATTCTGTCTTCACCACTGAGGCCACAATCCTTGCCATAAAAACTGGCAGTGGTCATTGTTTAGAAATTTACTACCAGTTATTTATAACTGAAGATGAAGCTGCTTC
Source organism: Zapus hudsonius (assembly GCA_004024765.1). NCBI lineage: Eukaryota > Metazoa > Chordata > Mammalia > Rodentia > Dipodidae > Zapus > Zapus hudsonius. The sequence continues at coordinate 9,841 of PVHP010046566.1, read as the reverse complement.
TTTTTTCTTCAATATGATATGTTTTTTTCCAGCATTCCTCAGGTGCCAAGGTCATTTTTAATGTTTTTTTTTCTGAAAATGGAAATAATAGCCAGGATTTCTTTTTTAAATTGTGTTTGCCCATACCAGAAACTTTGCCAGTATGCAAGAATTTAGATTTCTAGCATGATTTAAAATATGTATATATTAAGAGTTCAGAGCATATTTGGAATGATAAGCAAAAATGGAGAATAAATTGGCATGACATTGAAATAACCTAAACTTATTGCTTAAATCAAACAAAACAGAAATTTTATAGGCATAGATATAAACACCCCAAAGCATCCAATGCACATACAAGAAAAACTACGCTCATGAGATATTGAGTGGAATGCATCTTACAAGACATAGGAGAACTGTGCAATCAGGAAGCATATGCCATATAGCAGATACCAAAGTGAGCATGAGCCCCTCCAAGCAACACTGCCAGATGGAGTAACTTCCTATCCAGATTAACTGCTTGATACCACAGAATGTACTACATCAGGTTTTTCATGAGCCTATAAAAAATCATATTCATCCTGTCCTCATCCGTGATTTGGCTGGTGGGCTTTTTTGGGTCTTGGAGATGTGGTAAATGTCAAGGCAGAATTTCTGAGTTAAACTGGAAACATCAGTAGACAACATATGCTACCATTTCTGTTTTAAGGGTATATGTTTTAAGGGTGGACAGTATATGTCAGAATATTTTTGGAAGGATGTGTAAAAAATGGTGACCACGAGGGAAGGAAACAGTAATATTGAGAAACTATGGAATTGGTATAGGTGGGAGAGGTAAACTTACTTTTCATTCTATTATCTCCTATATACTTCAATTAGTTCACTGGATTTACGTATCACATTTTTATTTAAAATAATTTTAACTATTCAAGAAATAAATCAGGGGTCCTTAACTAGCTGTGTGCATCTGAATTTCTTAAGAATTTTTGTCAAAATTATACATAGATGCAATTTAAACAATAGTCATGGCTCTGCAGTCAAATTACATGGTGTTACATATGCCTATCACTGGGTAAGATGTATAGCAAGTTTTGACACCGCATAATATTCAGTCTCCTCCTCTGTAAGTTGTATATCTGTTCTAAAGCCTGCTTTGCTATGTCCTTGGATAAAAGAAAAGGCCTTGTCAAGGACTCGTGGTTGCTGGGATGAGACTCATCTGGTGATGCAATGGAAAGATGTGCTGATCCATCATCTATCTCACATTTATAGAAAATAGGAGGAAATAATGACACTGCACCTATGATTTGAAATTAACTAGCAGTAATGAATGTGATTTCTTTCCCTGAGGCATCCATCTCACAGTCTCTATTACCTTTAATTTCTTTTCAAATTGGTTGTATTCATAGCTCAAAGAGGAAAAGTTGTCTTTTCAGCTTTATTAGCACTTCAGTGCCAATGGATGTTTATAGAAAATATTGTTCTTCATTCCTTAGGAATCAAGAAGGTTGCTTGCCTTTCTGATATTGTAGCAGAGTAGAGAAATGAAACAGGCTGAGAACTGGGCAAAGTCCATAGAGTTGACCAAGAAAGTGAGTCTCGGGTACACAATTAACCTTTCTGTCCATGTTCTCATCCATCCTCCACATCCTGGACACTAAAATTAATCCTCACCATTTATAGCAGTTACCTTCTTGTTGTTGGGACACAACACATGACCAGAAAGAGCTTGTGGGAGAAAAGGGTTTATTTCAGATTTACAGTTTTGAGGGGGAAGTTTCATAATGGTGGAGGAAACAAGGCAGAGCAGGCAGCCAGGGCCACACATCTTCTCACACAGCAGGAAGGAAGTTAGTCTAGTGAGCTTGCTCTGAACATCCAGTGGGGCTGAACCAATAAACCTCAAGGTCTGTACTCAGTGGCACACCTCCTGCAGCAAGGCTCCACCTCCCAAAATCTCTGCCTGCTAGGGACTGAGTATGAGGGTTGATCACAAACACTTGAGGCTTTGAAGGACATTTTACATTCAAAGAACCACACCATTCTAAGTGACTTTCAATCTCTTAATAGTCTATAGCATGGAGATGAGAGGGACGAGTAAAAACAAAGTACTAATTTGATGTTTCCAGAATAAAAGAAACTAGATTCTAATTTCCCGAGATATAATGAATCCTAAATGGGAACCTCTGGGATATTTTTGTCACTCCAGGTTGCAGTTCTCTAGTAGTATTGACTCTATTGAGTCACTATTGGCTGGTTGTGGTGGCTCACACCTGTGATACCAGCCAGCATTCAGAACATATTGTCACAAATTTGAGGTCACCCTGGTCTACATAGCAACTTCCAAAACATGCAGGACTACATAGTAAAACCTTATCTCAAAAAAAATAATGAGATCTGGGGATTTGGCCCAGTGGTTAAAGGCACTTGCTTGCAAGCCAGTAGAATCATCCCCAGCAACCACATAAAGCCACACATAAATCCCAGGTACATACATTGATCATCCCAACATGTCTATGAAAAAGGGAGGAGGCACCATGAGAATTAAGAAGCTTTTAGGCCAGCTAAATTTGTTTGTAGCAGCCAGAGACATTGTCTCAAAGATAGTGCAAAAAGAGCACAGGCACCTCAATATTGTCCTCTGTCATCCACAAGCATTCTGTGCCATGTGCATACACACACAAAGACACACACACACACACACACACACACACATATATATATATATATATATTATATATATATATTAATTTTAAAATACTCATTACTAAAATACAAGGTGTAACCCAGAAGGAGGTAGACTACCATGACTTGTACAGGATAAATTATTATAACAGCAGAGACATGTATCACTATGCCCCCTTTAAGGCCTAGGAATCAATTAAAGGAGATTTTACATAAAAAGAATTTCCCTAGGCTCCTCCTGAAGTCTACTGACTCAGAATTTTCAAAGACTGGGTTTAAAGATTGTACATTGGTACAACTGATATTCATTGTGCATTTTCTATGTGCATCAGGCACTATGCTAAGCACTTTAGATGCATTAATCCCATTTAATCCTCACAGTAACTCAGAAATTTTACGTAGTACTATTATTATAATTTCCAAAGATCCAAGGCTGTTTTCTCTATGTCTTCTTCAGCCATATCTTTCTTCACTCACTCTTCTCCCTTAATTCAATAGCAGACAACTGCTTTTATTTGTTTATGCTCACATGGGCTCACACTGTTTAGATTTCTGTCCACCCCTTCAACCCCACTCAAACTTCTTTGTTTTATAGTATAGCTTCCGTGGCAGAAATGAAACCTCAGCTAAATCTAGATATGATCCAAGCTTGCATTGCTGCCTGCTTGACTCTTCTTGCTAACAACAGAATGCACAATGAGACTGCTTGAAAAATTACCTCTGGATATGAAACTGAAAGGGGAAAGGAGGAAGTTGTATAATGGAAGGGGCTGGGGAGCAAGAGAGGATAGTGGGAGAGGGAGAGATAAAAAGACAGTACATATACGTTTTCATATATGGAATCTAAATTTATATATAAAAAAGAAATTCTCTTTCAGTATACAAGTTATTCAATAGGGGAATGGATCATATGGCTCTTGAAGGCAAAGGCTTCTTCATGTCTTGAAATAGCAATACATGTCAACTTCTACAACTAACTAATTATAGCAATATTAATAGTAAGCACTCATTGAATACTTCATTTCAGGCACTGTAGTATGAAAGTTCAGGCAAGCTCCATAGACCCCTCCCCTTGAGTGGGAGGTGTCTAGCTAGAGCTCAAACCTAGGCACTAAAACTGATTGGTCAGGTATGAACAAACCACCTGTCTCCCTGCTCACCTGGGGCAGGAAATACTCACTGAACAGATAATTCTGTCTCATCCTCACCCACACGGCCTAGAAGAAGGACCTCTGACTCTCTAGGGACCAGTAAGGTCTCCCCAACCCCACACCACAGTTTGTGGTGAGGGGCTGAATATCTCTTCCATCTGAATCTTTCCTCTCATGATCTTTCCACTTTCTGCTTGTTTAGCTGAACACCATAAATTCTGTTAAAACTCTCCACATTTTCTCCCCACACTGGTGGCTGGAGAACTCTGTAACTCCCCATGTTCCCTTAAATAATAAAGTCTCCCACTATACCTTAATATCTCATTGTCTATGACTTTAATTCTTTAACTTTGTAGACAAAAATTCAAGTACTCCTTAAATTTTGGGGTGCATTGGAATTTTTGCTGGCCATTATCTAAATTCTAAACCTCAGCTCACCCCACTACAATAGTACGTATTTGAAATTTGTTATCTCACTTATTCATCAATATAACCCATAAGACAAGCAGTGGTGCACATCTCCCATTCTATGTTTGCAAAGACTGAGGCCAGAAAGGCAAAAATGACTTCTGTGAGATTAATCAATTATTAGCTGACAGGAATTGGATCAAACTCAGGTCTGTTTGACTATTAAGTTTATATACTTAACCACTCAGTCAAGACCAAAAGAAGAAATATAATTTGACTCTTTTTTAATTGTGGAGATTTATTGGAGAGAGAAATGGGGGGGTTATCTTTGAATCTACCTGGCCATAGGAAGCAAATATTGAAAATTACTTGAAGTTTTAAAATAGGACTTCTTTCTCAGAGATTTCTGATGATAGCTTTCTTGCCTGCCAATCCCATAAGAGAGAAAGTGGAAATCACCAGTAAGGATGTTAACTGTTGTCCTCATCAAATAATATAAGGAGGAATGCATTTCTCCCTCCAAGGCTTAAATCTAAAATGATTACCCAGCACCCATGTCATTTCTCAGGTTTGGAATCTCATTCTTAGTATTATCCCCCAAGGAACATATTTCTATATTGATAAACAGATGTATTAACCCAAAGTGACTATGAATTCATCAGAAATTCTGAAACTTTATGCCCTGCTCAGAGATCCTCTGGTCTTCTCACCTCTTTTTCAGTATATATCTTCAAAATGCCCCTCAAACTTTTATACTGTTGCTGAAAATGAAGACTGATACAGTCACTATGAAAATTAGTATGGGGGTTTCTCAAAATACTAAAATTAGAATTCCCATATGATCCAGCCATGTCAATCCTGGATATATTCCTGAAGGACTCTAAGTCAGAATACCACAAGAGATACACTCCAGATTTATTGCTGCACAATAGCCTGCCTATGGGACCAGCCTACATACCCACCACAAGGTGGATAAATAAAGCATGTATGGTTTGTACACAAACATTTATTTAGCTGTAAAGAAAAAGGAAATTAGGACATTTATAGGAAAAGGGCATGGAAAGACAAATACTGCATATTTTCTCACATGCAAAATTTATGTTTAAATTTATATGTGTATATATACACATAAATATGAATGGCAGAAAAGTAGAAAGGGGACTCTGAGAAAGATAAAGAGATCTAAAAGAAGGGGGACAAAAAAGAGTAATAGAATATTTGTCATGAAAATAAAAGGGGGACTATTTGTGGGATGGAATGGGACCAGCAATTAGAGTGTAGGGGAACAGCACAAGGCAATAGATGGAAAAATAAAGTATAATATTTGGATGAAAATGTCACAATGGGGGCTGGAGAGTTGACTCAGCAGTTAAAGGAGCTTGCTTGAAAAATCTGATGGACTGAGTTTGATTCCCCAGTACCCACATAAAGCAGATCCACAAAATGGCACATAGTTTGTTTTGCAGCAGCAGGAGACCCTGGTAAACTTGTTCTCTCCTCTCTTCTCTCTTCTCTCTTCTCTCTCTCTCTCTTTCTCACTGTCTCTCATAATAAGAAATAAAAAAAGAAAATGTCACAATGAAACTTACTTCTCTGTATGCTAAACAAAAAATTAACTTTAAAAGAGAAATGCCTCCCAAAATACATTTTCATTTCCAAAAATAAAAAAAAAGAAAATGTAAAGCCTTCTGTGATAGTTTGAATGGATATCCCCCATTAGAGTCATAAGTTTATTAAAGGCTTTTCTCCATCTTCCTAGAGGTGATACCTAGAAGAGGTATCACCTTGGGCCTACCCTAGCCTCTAGCCCTAAGGTGTTGCTGGGGTGGATCTGGAATTGCAAGCCAAGGTATGAAAAGAGCAATCTGAGTTCAGAGGTGCTCCCTACATTTTGCTGGTTGTCTGTGTGGTGTTTGTTAGTGATGGGTTTCTCTCTCTGCTTGGACCTGTAAAAGGGGCCAACCTCTATCCCCATTATGGAACTTCCTGTGGATCTGTAAACTTCAAATAAACCCCTTCTTCCTCCCTTAAACTGTGGTTTGGAGGTTCATCCCAGCAGCCTGAGCTAATTACAAGACCTTCCTTCCTTCCACCTATGATCAAATTGCTGTCAGTACATGTCATTGCTTCTGGAAGGAAACTCAGGATACTAAATCTGTCCCCTTGCAGTCCATGACTGTATTCACAGGGAAGAAGCATAGATAGAAGAAAGGATTTAGAAGAAAGGATTAATTAAGGCGGAATGCTCATGGAAGACATACCTCCCTTTCAAGCTCTTACCAGCTGTCATTTAGGTTGCTGAGCTCTCAGAGCTGGGAAAGAGAGGCAGGAGGTAAATTCCACATGAAGGATCCAACTTCATCATCGATAAGGCAATGGAGAATTTGAAATCATTATAATTAGATGCATAAGTATTATCTCTTCTTCTTCTTATATCTTATATCATCTTCTTATAACACTCTGCTACTTTCTCTCACCTGTTTAGTATCTCTCAAAACACATATAAACAGACACACATATCCTCAAACCCTGGTTCACTCTATCAGTTTGACTCCCAATAAATCCAGTGCACATCCAAAGGAAGACAAACCATTGGTTTATATATTTTCATGCTAAATCAGTTGCATTTAACTGTAAACACCCCCTGTGCACACACACATACACATGCACACAAATATTCTATAGGCAATTTCACTTCTCACCAAAATAAAGAGCTCATGAAAATTCAGTCGATATTGGCATTTTACATAAGTATCAAAAGTAGATGAAAGTGAATTTAAATAAAAAGTCAGATGACTTTATGTTGTGTCCCAGCCTAGCTGAATATCTGTGAACTAAGTTTTAGAATATGCACCCGGATGAGAGCCCAGAGCATGGTAGCTCAGGCCCTTTGTTCCTAGCACACCTGTGCCCCCCAGGAGACACGGGGGATGACTGACAGCCCTCAATCCTGTTTATAAGTGCTAATAGGTTTTACTCCTGCTGGCTGAGTTCCCATAGTTTTGTTCCTGCCTGCTGAGCCCCCTTGTGTTACAACGCAGCCTTGGATTGTATATAAGGTTGAATACTGAAATAAAGTTTTGAGATCTGCTCGGACACTTCTCCCAGCTACAAGTGTATATGGGGCTCCGGCTGCACATTTACCTTTCCCCAGGAAGCCTGTCTCCTGCTGGCCGGTGAGACAGGCTCAACCGCAGGGGACCAGGGACCCGTGACTGACTCTCTCCCTCAGAACCCAACAACTTTACTAAATTATTTTCACACATGGAACATTTATCAGCATAAATAATTTTGATAGTGGGCACAAAGTCACATAAAGTGCTAGTTATCATTATTCACTAAGCTAGTAGAGATAATAATGGGTCTGATTTAAAGGGCTCTACTGTAAACCATTTTTATAACATGATTAATCCTTCTTTAATGGGAACATTCATACAAATGGATTAGAATATGTTTCAAATCAAGTCCACTTACACTGGAGCAAACAGAGGGCTCGGATTGTACTTCATTTCAATTATCCAGATTAAATTATAAATTTTTAAAGCAATGAAAGGTGTGGCAATGAAAGACAGAGCACCAGATGAGAACGGGTTTTAATTCCTTATCTGTATAACGTAGCTGCTTTGCATTGCTCCTACTTCCTCATATATATTAAAAAGTTGTCATAATACCATCTTGACTATTTAATATGGTTATTTAAAAGATTAAAATGAAATAGTATATGAGAAGACAAAGTACAGCAATATGGGAGGCAGATTTCTGAGATTCAGGCCCATGATGTCCATGCACCTTCCACCAGCTAGTCAATCAAACACAATTCTAAGTGCTTTATAAAGAGAATTTACAGGTGTGATTAAAGTTACAAATTAGTTGACTATAAAATAGGAGAGTATCTGAATAGGTTTGAACTATCACATGAGCCCTTTAAATCTGAGATTCAAATCAAGAATTCAACTAGCTGTAGCAAACTGGAAGAAGTCATGGGGCAGAGAGCATGTGATGATGAATGTGAGTAACCTCTATGAACTGAAAGATGCTCCCAACTGATAAGCAGAAAGGAAATGGACACCTCAGCCTTACAGCAGCAAGGAAATAACCTATGCCAACCATCTCAATGACCTAGGAAACAGATTTTTCCTCATAGTCTCCAGATAAGAACTCACGCTGGCTGTACCCTTGATGTCAGCCTTGTGACACTATAAACAGAGGAATAAATTGTAATTCATATTTCTGACCAAAAACTGTAAGCTACTAAGTGTTATCTGCTGCCAAGTTTGTGGTAATTGGTTATGCAACAATAGAAAACTAATGTAACGGACACATGCCTACTAAGGATTCTTTTCTGCCAACCATAGATAGAAATACACTGAATTAGGAGTTAGATCTGATAATGAGTGCTGTAATGTGTCCAAAGTAACAAAATATTGCTGTGCTCTTAATAACATTTGCAGAAAGAGCATAAAAAAACAAAGATTTTGTATTTTGTCAAGATAATTGCTGTACTTTCTGCCGCCTTTGTCAGGTTTTTGATGCCTCAGTAAACTGAATCTTATCAAAGCAATGGTTCACTTCAGTGTTTATGTTAATGTCTTCAAAATTACCTCTTTATAAACTACTGTTATTTTAAGGTGATGTTAGTGCATTTAATAACCTGTATCTAAAAATGAGCCAAAATGTATGTCTGGATTTTATCTTCATATTGTACAAGAGTTTGCAGTGTTAAAGGCATGTAGCTATATGTTAGTATTGCTTAAGGATGGCACAGAGGACAAAGGGTTAAGAGGGTGTTGAATGAGGTCCGAAACCCCAGTGGCTAACCCCGGTGGCTAACCCCAGTAGGCATTTCCCTATCTCCACCCTCAACTCTGAGACTCCCAACCCCCCAAAAGCATGCCACATAGACCCAGGCTAGAAGGTGGCAGTTTTGCTACCACCACCATCTAATACGTGCCCAAACACGTACGTATGCAAAATAGGAATTCACAGGTTGCTGATTTCTGCCAATCTCCATTGCCCATTCCTTTTCCTCCCTCCTCAATTTCTATTTAAACCCACAATACGGTAACAATAAAGATGGATTGGCTGATTGGTGATTGGTGATTGGGACTTCTTGCCATGGATGCTTTTTCTCCCGGAACTGCGGTGTAACACGTGGGGAACCGTGATTCCCCTAGGAAGCCATGTTTCCAGAGCTGAACACACAGAGCTGTGACACTTCCATGGGTTCTCTTTTTTTTAAAAAATTTATTGTTCATAATGAGTTACAACATTTAGTGTGCCAACAATGAGTTGTTATCCCCAATTCCACAATGCCCCCCATCCCCATCCCCAATCTGCTGGATAACCTCCTCCATGGGTCGTCGGGATCAGTCCTTGTGACAGGGGACCATGGATAGCCTAGTATTCAGCCAGGTTCTCCTGGCCATGCCTCTGGATAATCTCCTCCACCATGGCTCTTACAATCTTTCCGCCCCCTCTTCCGCTCAGTTCCCTGAGTCGTGGTGGATGAGTATTAAGGTTGCTTTAAGGTTGTGAGCTTAGAGGTCTTTGTGTCGAAATCGTTGGTTTCTGTCTCACTGGCTTATCCTGTGTTGATTGAATGGCTGTGGCTGTGGGCC
>PVHP010046565.1:0-13245 GCA_004024765.1 Zapus hudsonius | reverse complement strand
GGTGGGGGAAGGGCGGAGCTTTGTCCCTCTGCCAGTAGAAAGCAGATGGGGAAACCAGACCCCCGCCTATTGTGGAGCTGGGGAGACGGTAGGTTTGGGTTCACGGCCAGCTGGGGTCCCGGGTTTGGATCCCAGCTGAAGAATCAAACCTTTTCGAAGAGGGTCCTGGAGAGCCTGCTACTAGTCCGCCATGATGCTCCGCCCCCCCCTTCAGTATATTATATGAATGATGGAGGAAGGCAAAAAATAGGCATCAAGCTAGAAGATGGGCTGGTTGGAATGAAGACGCTGAGTGGCAGGGATGTGGAAGGGACTGAGAACAAAAAAAAAGTAATGAGAGGGATTATGATCAAAATATTTCATGTGCATTTATGAAAATTGTCAAAACATTAATAAAACAGAAAGAATAGTCCTCAAAAGAATCACATTCCTTAACTTCTTTGTTATATTTCAAGACTGTGCATAATGCATTTTAGCCATTCCCTGACAGAATAAGATGTGATTTATTGCCTATGTTTTGTTATTATAAATAAGCCTTCTATGAATATTTTGGCACACTTACTTCACTTTTCTGTTAGGTCTATACTTATGAGAGGAAATCCTATGTTAAGGAATATATAGACCATCAGCTATATTGAATAGAATCAAACAATTATACAAAGTGTTTGTACTAATCTATCATCCAACTACAAGTTTTATCAATTATAATTCCACATCATTGCCAATATTTAATATATGCCTGTCTTGTTTTCATTTAGTATAACCTACATGTATATTGATATTTCAGTGAGATTTTTAATTTAGATAAAAATTGTGTATTCAGCTTCCAAAAAAAGAAATTCCCTACAAAAACACTTAGAATGGGAACTATTTTACCTCATACAGAAGTTAAACTTTAGAATTTCACTTTAAAAATTCAGTAAAATGGAGCTGGAGAGATTCCTCAGTGGTTAAGGTGCTGGCATGCAGAGCCTAAGGATCTGGGTTCAGTGCCCCAGTACCCTCATAGAACCAGATTTACAAAGGCACACATTCAAATCATATTCACAAAGGTGCACATCTGGAGTTTGCTTGCCAAGGCTGGAGGACCTGGTGTTCCCATTCTCTCTCTCTCTCTCTCTCTCTCTCTCTCTCTCTCTCTCTCTCTCTCTCTCTCTCTCTCAATCTCTCTCTCTCCCTCTCCCTCTCTCTTTCTCTCTCTCCTTGCAAATACATATATAAAATATTTTTAATTCAGTAAAGTTATTTATTTTATAATGAAAAGTCAAAATCCTTGATAATATATTTATTATAAGGATTTTAAAGATTATATTCAAAAATGATACTGTCAAACACATAGTTTAATATTGGGGATTTCCCAGAACTACATATTAATGCTAAATAATAATAGATATATTCTTTTAAGTAAGAAAAGTAGGCCAGGAGAAGATAACAAAAATATAAGCAAGAAAAATACAACTTCAATATTTGACATATTTGGGACAAAGTATATTTGATGGATCATTGTCTCAGCTTGTTTTCTGACCCACATACTACCTAATATGAATCAGAACATTCTTTGTAAGCTCCACAGTAGTCTGTCACTGGCCATCAGTGGTCTATCACTGCTTTCCCTATTCAAAACATTTATCTGTGTTTTTTAAAAATGCAAATTTATATTACAAGTAGACATTAGATATAGTAACCATAGTAAAGGTAGTCTACATAGCCTTTTAGTCTACATAGACTTTTTGTATTGGAATTAATATTATCATATAAATTCAAGACACAACTACTATAAAGATAGATCATTGTTAAGGAATTTAAAAAATGCCAAAGAAACCTAACCTTTCTCTATTTAACATTGAATTTTGCCCAGAAAATTTGAAAACTATTCCTATACATTTAGGCATTTTTATGGCCATGTTCATAGATCCTAAAATATTTTGTTAATTCTAAACGTTGTCATATTCAAGGCTGTGTTACGGAAAAAATGATATAATATCTGCAAATCACAAGACACTTTTCCTAAATAAATAAAAACATGCACATATTCATGCACAAATATACAGTTGATAGTTTTTTTCAAAAAGGAATATGCTTAATAATAACTACTGAAATTTATATCAAATGAATTTGTATTAAGGTATTTTTAAAGAAAATGGATTAATCAGTTAAGGCATTCAAAACTATTTTGAATAAATAATAAGGACTTTATTATTTTAAATTAGGTTGATATCAATAGTGTTTAAAATGCTCTAATAATAAATGATTTACCCTAAATAGTTCCCATCCTATAGACAAGTTTTTACATATTAATTATTACCTTCAAAGTAAATCTTGAAGGATGAGTCTTGCTTCATCCTTCAGTTTCACTTTAATTTCAACGTCAAAGTCCAGAATTGCATCTATTATACATGACCTGACAAGACACGATAACATCTTGATGATTTTATTTGTGATTTCATTTCCTGCCTTGCACTAGATGCAATGCAAATCTTTTACAGGAAACATCAAAAGTGTTTTCTTTTGGCAATTAAAATAAAAGAAATGAAGTATTTCTAGAACGAAACTGATAAGGTTTCCAAATAGCCTTCTCTGTTTATTTTATCTACCTGAAATATTTGCATCACCAGAGTAAGTAGTTTAGATAATCGGTTTACATCTGCAAGCAGGCTGCAGTTCCTTAAATATTTATACAGTCTTAATGCTGGTTTTATTAATTTTAACCCCAAATCCTCTCCTACCAATTACTACTTAATGACTATATTGCTTTTTCTCTTGATCGCCTTTGTTCTTTGGTACAATATTAAAAAGGGGGGAGGGAGCATGAAACTGAAAATCAAACAGCTAAATAAAATGCCAATCAGAGTAATTCACTGTGAAGGACCTCATGCCTCTCGCTCTAGCTACTATTTCCCAGGCAATCTTTCCAGGTTTGGTTTGAATTTCTTCCTTTTTTAATCAAAATTCATATGCTTTCTATCTTAAGAAAATAATATAAAAGACCTTTTAAATCAATGCAGTTGGTTTGAAGCTTGGTGTCATTGATAAAAGTACATCAAAGTCACTGACTCATCCAATTATCTTGTGAGCAATCGGCAGAAGCAAACCTGCCTCTCAGGAGCTCAAGAACACTCAGCCGAAAGAGCTGAAAGTGTTCCTTGCCTGAAACAAACTTCAGGTTGCATTGTACAAAATATGATTTTAAAAGAGATTACTTTCAAGTCTGGGATATTTTTCTCATTTTAATACCTGCCTAAGGTATTAACTATACTTGAATGTGAAATACAACTCACACAAAAGTATATTTATATGTGTCTATATATGTATATATGTGCATATGTGTGTGTTTGTATGTTTTATAAAGGTATGTATCTCCTATTTGGAAATTTCTAACTTCATATGAAATAGTGCTTTTAACTCTAGTGCATATGCATTTGCCTAAATATTTACAAACCCAAAGAAACATACATCAGTATAAATTTTATACTGTTGATATACTTTGGATAATTTTATGTACACTTTTATTTTAGATATTGGGAATTCAAAGTCATCATATTTCCAAAGAATACATGTTGAAATTTATTTTACCAATATTTTATGCATAAAATATATCAATGCTATTTATCTATTTTATTTATAGATCAATCTTTTATCTACTTATCATTTACCTGGTTATTACAAATGTTCCATTATATCTCCTATATATAAACCATATTCACATGACATCCAAAGTGCCACCATGAAAAAAAAAACTAACATAATAGAGGGACTTTATAAAAAAGAAGAGTTATGAATATAGTTATATTAATTTAAACTTGTTTAATGCAGTATTGACTTTTTCTATATTGCTAGAATTTTTTGATATTAGTGATCAAAACCCTTAACATGATTTGGTTGTCTTCAAAATAATCTATTGTTATTGTTCTTTCTATTATCTCAATTCATAAATTTATTCTACCTTGTTTTGTTTGATTGTTATATTTAATAATTACTCAATTCAATTTAGGGCAAAATAATATTATAAATTACATAGAAGATATGCATTAGTCTTTGGAGTCAATGCTAAGAATTATAAAATTTTTATTTAAATATTTGCTCTAAATGGTGTTTTTAAACTAAAAAAATATTGCATGTTGTCCCTAGTATTTATTTATACTAGTTACATATAGCTTTTTCTGTTTGTTTATTTGTTTATTTGTTTTCAAGGCATAATCTCATTCTTGTCCAGGCTGACCAGGAACTCACTCTGTAGCTCCAGGATGACCTCAAACTAACAAAAATCCTCCTACTTCAGCCTCCAGGGTGCTGGAATTAAGGGTGTGCACCACCACACTTGGCCTTACATATAGCTCATAATATAGTATTTTTATAGTGGTTTTTAAATGCAAAACCTTATGCAAGTAGTTACACCTATGTCCAGCATTGATAGCAAAGTTTATTTGATGTGTATATGGGTTAATCAATAAGTAAATTCCATAGATTTAAAATGAATAAACAAGTTCAAACTTTTTTTCTTTGTGTTCATCTTTCACAGATTTATATATTACACTGTTCTTGGATGTCAGTTCTGTTCTTCTGAGAAAAAAAAAAAACTCATGTTTTCCTATGTGAAAACATATTGAAATCCTCAGTACTGCAGCCCAAAACTATTATCTCTTTTTTCCATGGTTCCAGTTTCTTTTGCACTTTTAAGAGAATAATTTTCTAGCTTTCAGATTACTTTTTATAATTTTCCTCTAAGCTTTATTATTTGTTTCTTGAAGCTATTATCGTCCAGGTTCTTACAAAATCATACTTTAGAAACCATACACCGAAACCTACAACTTCCAGGAATGCATTCCTGACCACTGTGGTGTCTTACTTTGCAAGGAATTCAGGCAACATGTACCTCAAGAATTCCTTCACTTGTCCTGAAGATAGATGCCTGCTTCTCTGGTCTCTCCAAGTAGAGAAACATCCTGTGAATTTTTTGTAGAGCACTTAGTGTGGCATTTGCTTAAAGCTGTTTAAGATGTTTAAGCAATTAAAATAGATCTCTACTGGGTAATTAGTTCACAATTCAATCTGCATTCCATGTATCAGAGAAAATGTGGACAACATATAGCAATTTCAGAAAATTGTGAAGGTTTAATCCTTAAATTGATAGGAAACATTACTCTCCATTGTGAACAACCTTACCAGCCCCTTTTTCTGCCAACCAAGATTCTTTTATTATTATTATTATTATTATTATTTTGTTATCAGAATTTCAGGTGGTGAAAGCTACTGGGTCTCAGTTAAAGCATTATGCTAGAATTCAGGACATTATACTCATACCCTCTGTGTTATAGA
This sequence comes from Zapus hudsonius, assembly GCA_004024765.1. Taxonomy (NCBI): domain Eukaryota; kingdom Metazoa; phylum Chordata; class Mammalia; order Rodentia; family Dipodidae; genus Zapus; species Zapus hudsonius. The sequence continues at coordinate 7,929 of PVHP010046565.1, read as the reverse complement.
TTTGATACACAAAGACATACACAAATTCATATTTCCTTTTGATGAAATATGAAATGCAATCTTCCTTTCCTATTGATTTTTATTTCTACTTTAGTAAATCATATATCACCTATTCAGCGCATGTTCTAGCCTTTGTTTTGGTAAAAGAAATGAGGATTATAATCTAAAAATTTCTAAGTGTATCTCATTTTGAAAACCGACGATATTCACATTTTACAAGGATTTCAAGAGATCAATCATCTATTTTTATATTCTGAAGTTAGGCTGTAAACACAGGACCTCATTTCTTGAACTTTCTTTCTCTTTTTACATAGACATTTTTATAAAATATTCATAGGAAATTGTTGACTATAGAACCATGGCAATTCTCTTGAGTGATCCTGGGAGTTTTTCAGTCAATTAGCTCCGTGCTGCTCCGGCAGCATGAGCTATGCCCATAAATTAGACAAAAAACATTTTATGCTACTTTCTGAAATTACTGCTATCAACTAAACCCATGAGCCTGAATTACTTAATCTATGCAGATGTTGTTAACTGCATTAATTATTTAATTCTGGCAATAAAACAGCGGTTGCATGTGTCTTAAACCAGCCAGACCCTTCTTGCTGCTCATTTTCCACAAAATCCTGGAATACTGAACACAGTCCCCACTAGATGGGAGTAGACAACCTTTCAAGCAACTCACAGCATGAAAATGGAAGTTGCTAAACTTAGATGCAAGGTAATTCTAGGTTACTGCATCAGATTTATAGCCAAAGCTCCTGGAGTATCCTTTTTTAACTAGTGGAAGTTCGTTGAGACTGAATTGCTTTTCTCAAAAATCGGATTGTCAGAGGAAACTTGCTTCTTAATTGCCAGTAGTCACTAACCAGATTTCAGGAAGAGCAAGAGCAAACAACATATAAACATTTTTCTACTTCTTTATTGGCACCAAAACCTATTTCACATCATAGTTAAGCAAGCCATAGTTTGAGGAAATCATTTGACCATTTTGAAATAATATTATTTTAAAAAATATTCATATAAGCTAAAAATAAGCAAAGGGGATTAAATAAATGATTGCTGCCATTAGCTATTAATCGACTAGCTCACACACTTTTTTGAATATTAAGCTTCTTCAGTTAGATATGTACATAAAGCTAAATTAATTTTTCAACTAAGTAAGCAGTGGAAGTGGGCCTTGGGAGGTTAATGAAATTATAATTGGCTCTAATTAGCACTTTCAAGCTATTAATTTTATTTAATTTTATTTTTAGTTAACCTGCATCTGTATTGCACAAGAACAAAGGGGAAAATGTTTCAGGAAGTAATTGAAAGGACCAAACTGCATGACTCTTGGCACCGAGTGGACATCTGAAAAGCTGAGTTATACCCACCTCCTCAATATAGTGATGGCTGAAATGAAATTCCACCTTAAATTGCACTTTTTTTTGTTCCAAGAAAAAGCATGTCATTAATACAGCCATGCTCTTGTGTTGTTGTTGTTATCGTTCATAGCTACACAGGGAGGGAGGGCATTAACTGGAGGCAAATGTCACATTTTCTGCAAAAGCTTTGAGCTTTTTTCTTTCGTTTAGTTTCAAGAATCGCTACAAATCTGATTGTACCTCAAGTTGTCTTCAGTGGGCCTACGTCAAATGTGAGATGATCATGAAACTAATTATTTTCTTTGTTTAAGACAAGTGGAAATAAAAAAAAATAGATTCTCGACTTCTCTTATATAAGTCAAATCAAAAGTCTTTCAAATGTGGGACCATACTCAAAATTAATTCTCCATGATTATTTTTTATGCACTATGAGATTTCTGAACATACCAAGTAGGATCTGTTCTTTTCTTCTTCACAATATCTATAACTCTTTCACACCCACATTTGATTCAGGGTTTACTTTTATAATAGCATTTTTTATTTCTAATTATTACATACTGATTTCCTTATAAAATTTAGCTTCTAACAATGTCATTTGTCTTTGAGAATTTTTTATAATAAATTAGATTTCTTAGTCAAGGTTTATTCTACTTATCTTTTAAACATTGCTCCTGCTTTCAATCTAGCTAAGCAGTTATAATTCAATGCTATTGGCAAAAATTTTATAATCTTTTCCAGTTTTAATATTTTTCTTAATTTTAGAGATTTTTTATTTAGGAAAAAATACCAAAGGAGGGTAAAACAGTGAATAATGTGTGGAAATCTAAATAATACAGTAACTATTAAATATGACTCTTCTCCTATTGACTTGTAATAAGACATATGTCAAATGCTATGCATGAAAAACTGTCTTTGTAATAGTAGATAATAGATACAATTTTCATTGAAGGTTCTAACTAGATTTAAATGTCTGTAATAGTCCATATAAGAATGTTATTTGGCAGCATATTTAAGTTACATGAGTTATCCAACATACTTATAGTAAAGTCAACAGATCCTTTAATATAAAGCAAACATTTTCATCCATACAAACAATAAAATGCATATTAAGTCAAATTAGAGTTGCTATAATAGTATCTCACTAGGCCAAATAAGATGTAAGAATTTTAAAAGGCTGGTAAACTTATTTCAGAAAAGCAAATTATTATTATGAGACAACTTAAAAAATCAATTCAAAATCAGATTTGATTTAGTTATTTTATTGTTGTTTAACTAAATCTAATAAGGCATTGTTTCAGAGAATTTTCACCTCTAAATAAGGAATATATGGAGAGTGTTACTTTTAGCCTTAGTTTTAACTAAATTAAAAGGAATATATATTGCTCAAATAGTTACATTTGTCTAAGTGCTGGATCCAGTCTTCATATTTTAAGTATGTAACCTGATGAAAGTTTAAATAGTAGTTTTAAATTTGTTTACAATTTTCTTATCAATTTGAGAAGAATGAAAAATAAGTGATCTATTTAATCAGATGTAATTAGCTATTCAGATTATTATTTATTTCATTATAACATACAAGTTGCTGAATGCTGTTAAACTGTTTGTCTGTTATGTTTATGTTATGTTCATTCATATGTTCTACACCCTCCTCTGTTTACCTATAAATTAGTCGATTGTGAAAATATCAAAGAGTCAAATACATACTTTTACATAAATGAGTATTTGCAGAATATAACTTTTAATTTATGCAGTGTCTTTTACCTTGTGACATTTATATAAAAATTAAGATGCCAATGGAAATTCAATGCTTGATGGCCAATCATGAAGTCCACAGAAAATACCTAATTGACTCCAATGGGATAAATGTCAGGTCATGTTATGTCTTAATTTTTGTTGTTTTTCAAAGTAAATTTTAAAAAATAAAGTGCTAAAATAGAGGAAGATACCTTCAGTTTAAATGTCAATGCAAATGCAGCCTATTTGTGTGAATATACCATGAACTAAATTAAATAGGAAGTGGGTTGAGAGCTGGCTTATTTTGCTTTCACTTTACTTACATTGTTTTTCCTTGATTTAAGTTGTGAGTGCTTGAGAACAGATCAAGTGCTGGTGCCATAGGAGAGTGGTGTGGCTCTCCCCTTCACCTGCTGAACAATCATCTGTCTTCCTCCTCATCTCCGGAGCCCCTCAAAATCAGATGAAGACTTCCACTTTCTCAGTCCTCCTCTTCCAACCCATAGTCATATAACAGGAATTAATTGAAGGAGATTTTCAAAAGCATGTTCAGCACAAAGGGAGAAACTGTTTTGAGGAAATAAAATAGGATAACATCTCAAGCTGCATTCTGTTAAACAAACAGGAAGTACTGAGAGATTTCCCCTTGCCTTTGAAATGGAACAGACAGCCTAATTTTCATAGCTCTAGAATTTAAATAAGTAAACATCTTTTATGTACAGCATTATATTTTATCACTGCAGATAGCACACTTCACAGAAATTTCTTATTCAAATTATCCAGAGCTCATGAATAACAACACAGAGAACATTACAAAATTCTGAGACCAAGTTGGAATACAACTGTGACTTCAGCACTTCCAAAGAGAGGTAGTAAAATCGTTTCTAAACAATCTAATTTGATTTGGGAATTTTCCAAGCTTGCTTGACATAAACTATATTTTAATTCCAAAATAATTAGCCAGAGAGAATGGGTTTCTGGTCAATGCATAAGGTTTGAAATACTTGGACTTCCTGCAACCACAGGTTCAAATCCCAGTAGTGCCCCATTCTTTGGTGGTAGCTGAGTTAAGTACCATGCATGTGCATTACCATGTGTGAAGGGATTTTTTACAGATGAAGCTTCTCAAATGAGAGCACTGGTTGCACTGTGTGAAGATCCCACTTCAATTTTCCTAAGAACAAAGTGTGTGGTTCATGATTGACTATGGCTTCTGGGAATCTTGCCAAAAACCCAGGGTGATCAAGAGAGTGGCTGTGCTCTACAGGAGATTAAACTCCCTGTTTAAAAGCTCCCTGAACTCCATCATTGTGAGAGTTACATTCATTACTTTATCCAAGTTAGATGGTGAGTTAATACACATGCCCAAATGTCATATCTTAATTTTTCTCCACCCTCTCTGTCTGGTAAAGTTAGTGGACTTGCTTCCATATGCAGTATTCAAGGTTAAGGATTATGATCGCACACACAAATAATTTTGCAAGAGAAAAATGGTGTGCACTGGTTGAATAATCATATGAAAAGCAAAAACTCAGCCACAGAAACTGTCTTTTTAAGAGTACTAAAAAAAACTATATTTAGAAAGCTGAGGTAATAAGATTATTTTCCTCACAAATCATTTGTTGCAGGTTTTCCAGACATACAGTGAGAACTCTTAATATCACTGTTTGTAGCAAGAATTAGATAAAAGAATATGAATAAATCAAGACTTAACAACTATTTTCCTGTTTCTCTCTCATTGTATGTCAGTCATTATATATGCTTTTATATATCTATGACATGTAAATCCAACAAAATCTATTAAATTAACAAAATACTCCTTTCTATTGACTATCTGCCACACTTATATATAAAATAAATTATTTTTACTTAATAGATTAACAAGTGAATAGTTATTTTAAATATTTATCATTTTACATTTGGGAAATTAAATTAAATTGGTAACGCAATCTTGTACAAACTTCGTCCTAGTATACTAAAGGTAAAGATCTTCACATTCATATCCTGGAAACCCTTTCCTAGGTATTCAACCTAGAGAAGGTATAAACATGGAGACATATATCAGAATGTCCCTGGCAGTACTACCTTAGCCAAAAATGAGAAACAAATTAATAATTCTGACCAATGAATTATGATATATAAAAAAGCCTATACTCAATACAAATAAATGGAGATATGACCAGTAGCATAGCATAGGTAAATCTAAATCTCAGTGGTTTTCATGTAAGGCACATAAATTATAGAGCAATGTATACATATATATATATATATATATATATATATATATATATATATATATGATTCAATTTATTTAAAATGAAAATCATTTAAAAAGCAATGTATTATTAAGGATAAAAATAAATTTTGCATAATCAGATATAAGTAAAATAAATACAAATTCATAAAATTAATTTTCACTCTGAATAAAACATAATGAGGGCTAGGAATGCACCCTGTGGAACAGCAGGTGCCTAGCATGCAAGAGATCCTGGGTTCAATTCCAAGTAAGCAAATCAAATAAGCAAAAATATTAAACAAAATTGGATGAGTGCAAAGTCATTCTTAAGATTATGAGGTAATGAAATCCTTGGTCATGGACCCTATTTGTCCCCCAAAGGAGTACTGAGAGTAAGAACTTTGTATATTTGACAATGTAATTCACATTATTTTCAACATTTACTTTATTCCCCAAACTTTATATAATTTACATATCTTTGTTCCACATGAAATATTTAGTGTATACACTATGTCCGCTATTTTTTGAAAGAATCACATTATAAAGATGTTTCTAATTGTGAGTACAATGGTGGTTACTACCAAGATCAGGTGTAAGGGTGGGGTCAAGGTGGGGCTAGCTTAATTCATCAACATCTACCAGGTCAGTTCCATAGGAACAAGAAGTTTTGGTATGCAATTCAACAGAATGGTGACCATAGACATCAATTTAATTAGCATATATCAGTTGTACAAAGAAATGTACTTCAATGTGATGTTTTTATAATACATAAAATGCACTTTGATCATGTATATTCCTCTATTCTAACAACAAATTCAAATTTCCATATCTCTGGTATTCCCTATTTTTCCTTAATGTCTTTCTTTAAATTCTACATGCAAAAAGACATGATATGTTTGTCTTTCTAAATCTGGTTTATCTTGATTAATATTATGGTCTCTTTCCATCCATTTTCCTGTAATACCATAATTTCATTTATCTTCATGTTTGATATATATGTAAGTTTTAATGTCCTGTATATCAGTTGAAGATAAAGTTAAAAAATGAACCTGTATTGAACAATATTTAAGTACTATGGATACATAACTAATAAATTAAAATTTAAACTTCTGAAAATATTACCCCACATAGATGTCTGCAAAATCATAAGAACTTCAGTATTTACAGGTTATGTGATGGGTCAAAATTCTAAGTTGTTGATACAACTTTTGATTGTGTCAACTTACAGAATCTCTAAAGGAGCATTATATATCCACTTATATATTTGCTTTTTCAGAAAACAGACATGTTGTTAAACAGACATGTAGGAGTAAAATGAATATTAACATACAGTTCATAGACATACACAAAGTAGGAAATATGAGAGAAGAGAATACAAAATGTAGTTGTGCAGATTAAAATATTTTATTTTAATTTGTGTACGGTAATATCTGTCAATATATAAACAACAAAACAGAATTTGGAACTATATAGTATGAACTCAGACTGGCAATGTTAAAAGGCATTAAAACATCACATGTATTTGAAATTGACTGAATGTCTTAAGCTTTGCAAATGTATTCATGTGTCTGTACAAAAAGATGCAGCCATCTCTGCAATGTTTGCCATCAGGAAAGAAAACAAAAACAAAGAACACATGAAAACTGGGCTTATGGATCAGTAGTAGAGTTCTTGGCTACCAAGTATAAGGCCCTGAGTTCATTCCTCTATCCTGACACAAAGTATGGATGACACAAAGTATGGATGACAAAAAAATGCTATTTTTTAATTAGTAAAAGAGAAAAGGTGAAAATGATGATTTGAAAAGTGACTTGTCCTGTCAAAATTCAGATATTCCATGTCTTTAATTCCAGTACTCAGGAGGCAGAGGTAGGAGGATCACAGGGAGCTTGATGATACTTGATAGCAAATTCCAGGTCAGCCTAGGCTGGAGTGAAACCCAACCTCAAAAAAAATTGCAGATATTTGAAAATTACAAATAATCAGGGAAATAATGTTTTAAACTAATGATATATGAGATGCAATTTTCCTCCAATTAGTAGCTTTGAAGAATTCAGAAGAATGTAAAATAATAACAAAAACAACAATAATAGCAACAAAAACACCTTTGAATCAGTGTGTGCTGTTTTCCATTTCCAAAGATCAGCGAAGTGCATGAATCCTTCTGGCTCAGTTTTTCAATGAATCAACCTTATAGGACCCCAACATACATTACTGTGGTAAATAAAATTAGCTCTGAACTTTTTACCAAGCTACTTAGTACCCCAGATAGTCTCCATCTCATTTCATCTCTAACATGCCAGGGTCAAAGTCTGAAGGCATCTGCTAGTCTAGAAACACTCTCTTAGGCCTGTCTAAAGGCTTGTTGGTTTCTTAGGCTATTTGATTTGGGTTTTCTCATTTCTTTGTTTGATTAGATTGGCCAGAGGTGTGTCAATCTTATTAACTTTTTCAAAGAACCAACTCTTTGATCTATCTATTTTTTCAATTGTCTTCTTTATTTCCAGTTCATTAATCTCAGCTCTGATTTTAATTATTTCCTTTCGTCTTGAGCTCCTCGGGTTAGCTTTTTCCATCTGTTCCAATGCTTTT
>PVHP010046564.1:0-13242 GCA_004024765.1 Zapus hudsonius | reverse complement strand
GAAAATAAGACAGAATTCTGTCAAAGCCCTTGAATGCTCTCCCTAGGCCTGAGGCAAAACCCTGTTGCTGAAGAAACCACAGAATGCCATCGATCAGCGTCAAGAGACCCTTCAAGGTCCGGAATGGTAACCAGCCCCCAGATGCCAGTTAGTACAGTGTTGGAAGGCACTGCACAAGCTGCCAGGGGAAGCTGATCATCAACACTGGAGTAAACAGAGACCACGGGCATGAAACACAGTCTGCAGCCATGAATAGGCTAAACATACCTCCTACTGGGAGAGAACAGCGAACCAAGAAATGAGCACTTATGCAATGGAGAAACCTGGGCCTGGGGGAGACAATCAACCACTTTTAAATTTGGCCAAATATTCCACTTAGGGAGGGGGAGCCCTTTACTGAAACTGGGGATTCAGGGCGATAGGCACCGGATCCCGCACTCTTGGGCTCCCAAAAAAAGGTGCACTATGGGAGTGATTGACGGGGAGGCTACTAAAATAAAACCTTGGTAATCCAGTATTGTGTATATTTGTTAACCTAGTCTGGTCTCACTCTCTGATGGAGATTGTATTTTTCAGGATGCAGCGAGAGAGCTGTGGCCCATCTAATCCTACCATCCGACTGTAGGCAGATAGCTGACATCCTGGCAAGAGATGAGCCACCACAGTCATGTCGTGGAGGATCCATTATGGAATCCCGCAGAGAATGACGGGATGAACAAGGGACCCACAGCCACAGCCGTTCAATCAACACAGGATAAGCCAGGGTGACAGAAACTAACATTTTTCGACACAAGGACCCCTAAACTCACAACATTAAAGTAGCCTTAATACTCACCCACCATGACTCAGGGAATGGAAAGATTGTGAGAGCCATGGTGGGGGAGACTATCCAGAGGCATGGCACCCCTCAGAAACAACACACTTGGGCCAGGAGGACCAGGCTGAGTACTAGGCTATCCATGGTCCCCTGCCACAAGGACTGATCTAGACGACCCATGGAGGAGGATATCTAGCTGATTGGGGATGGGGAAGGGTCAGCATTGGGGAATTGGGGATAACAACTCATTGTTTGCCCACTAAATAATGTAACTCATTATGGACAATAAATATATATTAAAAAAATGTCTGCCTACTGAGCCCGGAGGATCCTTCTGTCTGTTTCTGTAAGACTCCAGGTGTATGCCACCATGCCTGGCATTTGACATGGCTACTTCAGGTCAAAAGGTTTTCATGTTTGCAAGGAGAACAAACACTTTACCAGCTCAGCCATTTCCCTAACCTTCACATCCCACTCAGGGGGCTCATTTCTCGGAAACCCTGTCTGTGATTTTGTTTTTTTTGAAGAGTTTGTGAAGGAGGAATTTGAAGGTTATTGTTTCTTCTCCAGTAGCGTCAGGCCAGGGAATACAACTGACATATGCAGTATCTAAGAAGCTTTAAGTGTCATTGTGTATTAGTCTCCGCATTGCTGCTTTCTCTTGTTAAGGGGTAAATAATCGCAGGTCAGATACTCCTTTTCAGAAGCAATTTGACCAAATTAGAGCCAACCCACAACTAATGTGCTGCAAACTCCTTATTAGGTGGCTGTATGTCATCAAGACCTAACTTAGTAAAACCTAATACAAAAGAACAAAAACCTATCACCTACAAGAGAAGAAATAAAAGTATTCTTTTTAAAGCCACAATGAGTCTAACTGTTCTCTTTGAAATATGAACAAAAATATTTTTACCTTAGAATTCTATGCCCACTTGTCAATCAAGGCAAGGCTAGACGAGAGTTTTCCTTTCACAAAGAACTGTACAAAGTTCATTTCCGATATATGTCATTGTTAGGTACTTGAACCTATACTCTTGCAAAATGTAGATAAATCTCAAATTAGAAGATCGTGGTATTCAGGAAAGTGTGGGTCCCATCCATGGGCACAATGAGAGAAGTCCTAGGCTGGGGAAAGTTTGGAATTTGAAGGATGAGATTTACAGGAAAAAATGTGACAATAAAATGAAAAAAAAAAGTGCAAGAAACAAAGCAAACAACCTCACAGGGATATGGTCTATTTCTGAACCAGTGTGAAACGTGATGTGTTTTTTTTTTTCCACAGCTGAGGAGAGTTGAGGAATAAAGACTCTCTGACAATGACCTTGGTGACTCTCCTGTGGCTCATGAAAGAATTGTGACACTGGGTCAATGGAGAAGAAAACAGAACTCAACTCTCTTCTTGACCCAGTATTGAAAAATGTTGGCATAGTCCTAACAATGAAAATTTGGTGCATTGCCTTTTAACCTAAGACTAGGTTGTGTTTGCAAGGCAGAATGAAAATCCCAGTATACTGTAGATAAAAATATAGCTGAGAGAAAGTGAAGTAAGGAGGAAGAGGTAACAGGAAAATGCAGTGAAACTTTCAATTTACTAAGTAGGAAGGTTGAGTGATATGATCAACTCTACTCTAATCCCACCCAGCTAGAGGGGTGCACAATTGTCATTCTGAAAGTCAACTGGCCAGTGATACACTATTTCTGACAGATAATCCCAGGGGAGTATGAATGGTCACCTAAATATCAAAATATCAAAGGGCAAAAGGGAAAGGGAAAACTACATAATTATGCTATAATCCCATCTGTAAACCAGAACAGGAATCATCATTGCCTCTGTTTGAAAAGCCACATAAACAGAGGTATAAATATATTTAGACTTATGGATAAAACTGCTAGAGGTAAACCCAACATTCTTTTAAGTTTCCTGGACATGAGTTTGGAGGAGTGAGGCACACAATGTGGTTTTCATAGATCATGAGTATTCTTTCCTTAGTATATGTGTGTTAGTATTCAGCTTTAGAAAGATAGTGGAGGTGGAGGCTCAATAATTAGTGCCTAACGACCTGGGTTTGATTCCCAAGGATCCATGTGTAGCCAGAAGCACAAAGTGACCCATGTGTCTGGAGCTTGTTTGCAGTGGCAAGAAGCCCGGACATGCACCAACCTCCTTCTTTCTCTCTCCCTTTCTATTTGCAAATTAAGAAAATATTTTTCAAGAGAGATAGTAGGGGCTGTGGAGGTTAAAGGTGCTTGCTTGTAAGCCTGCAGGTCTGAGTTTGATTCCCCAGCACCCATTGTAAATCTGGATGTAAAATTTTGCTCCCATCTGCAATCCCAGCAGTAACTATGGCAACGGGAGGCAGAGGCAGGAGAATCTGGGTCCTAAGGGGCCAGCTAGAAAATAACAATGGTGACTCTGTCTCAAAAAGAAGGTGGGAGCCAGGAGTAGAAGTTCACACCTTTAATCCCATCACTCGGGAGGCTGAAGTAACAGAACTGCTGTGAGTTCCAAGCCAGCCTAGACCTAGAGTGGGTGTCAGGTCAGTGGGGTCTTGGTCTAGTGAGAGTCCCTGCTTCACAGCCAAAAAGAATAAGACGGAAAGAGAGGACAAACACCTTGAGGTTGTTCTCCGACCTCCACACCCGTGCTGTGTGTGCACACACACACACTACAAATTAATAATAATAATAATAATAATAATAATAATAATAATAATGGGCAGAGGACCTTGAACATACAGGGGACATGTGGGTTTTCACTAAAACTAGGCTTTTGAGCATCATTAGAAGAGTAGTTTATGACATGATCCAAAGGGAGACTGAGGCCGAATATCAAGAAGGCTGAGTTAGGAGATGTCTCAACTGGAACAATGTTGCAGCACCTGAGATATTCGGCAATACGTAGAGAGAGTGTGTCAAAACAGGACGTCTGCACTCCCATCTAATGAGTAGAGTCTCAGGTGCGGCTCAGAATAGCCACTTGCAGTGATTCAGCCAAACTGTTCGTCCTGCCAGGGGTCAGAAACCTCGCTTTCCACTGTGTACATTTGTTGATGAGAGAGGAAAACTGTAAATATTAGAAAGTATCAGAAAGGAATGTATGAAAGAAAGAAAGATTAGGAGAGACTATCGTCAGAAAGTAGAGGGGTAAATGGAATTTTTAATAACTTTGAACATATAGATTGTGAAAGTTATCTTCTGCTTATTCATTGTAATGGGTTCCCTAATGCAGTACAGTATTGCATTTAACCTGCCAATTTTCAAGGCTCTCTTAACTCAGACAAGCGGTGTAGCATCCGTAAGCCTTATGGGAAGCACATGTGTGGTGCATTCCTGTCAGCTAGTGCACTTAATGGCAGATGTTAAGATGTGTGCTTTGCTAAACCAATGGGTCCAGGCAGTCCTTGAATTCCTTATCTGGGGATCCATACAACTGATTTATTTATGAGGGTTCATTCTGTAAACTTCTCCCTTCAGAGCATCTTGGATTCAGATCATTGGGGTGAAAGTGGGCGCTTCATGTATGTGAAAAACGCATTGTTATTTTATTATGATTTTGGGGACAAATAATATGCATGTCATGTTTCTTTCAAATCATTACCAAATGATTGCAGCTGAATGGTAAAAGGAAGTAGAAAACCACCTAAAATTCTCCCAATCGCCTCTAAAATTGTGCTACTCTATAAACTTAAGTTTCTATGAGATTTTATTTTAAAATCAAATGCTAGTTATTTTTTTCTATCTATGGGTGAGGTCCTTGAAGGTAGGACCCTTGACTTGCCCAGCATCCGTCTCCTCTATGCTCAGTCTTAAATGGAGTGGGCCCTTTACAAGTAGATATTGATTTGTGCTAAACTGATGAATTTAATTTCATACAGCTCTCAGCAAGAATCTGTGCTTGTCAACACTAAAATTACTTCTGATCATATGCAGAGACATAACAAACTGACAAATTTATGAATCTTCATCATACTAGCCTTAAAATTACTTGCAGTTCCTGCTACACTTGTGTCAAGTGAGTCTGGAATTTCCATGCCAAGTTGAAATATGGTGCCTTACAGAATTGCCATGATTAATCTTGTTCAATAAATTTAAATTTAGATTTGTTGCAGATTATGTAATTGCTTCTCATTATAAGACATACGTTTTATAACTTGCCCAACTCTCATAGGAAAAAGAAAAAAAAAACAAAAGGCAAAGGGAAAAACAATCCTTTAGTGACATTATTATTCCAACATGTCTTTCAGGACTTGGAAGAGAGGATACTGAACACTGATTGCCATTGAAATGAGTCCCGGAGGATATATTACAGACCTTAAAATCACTTCATATTCTCGGGACTCAGAGAAATCCATTGCTCATAAGAAGTTGTCCAAGGCAGTAGCCTGTTGTGTGAAGGTGATGGTGCTGGGATCTTCCTTCAGATTGTTGAATACTAAAGTACCTTCTGCTTTCTGACACATTTGAGCAGGATATAACATTCCAGAAGATAAAGGTGCTTCAATCCCAGATCACATTCTGTTTGTACTATTTTTAAACTGAGTCCTCTAAATAAATTGCTTTTACTTGAACTTGGAATTCTCCTGAAGCATCCTAGAAGGACCACTGTGCCAAACTCTACTAGGCAAGTATGGCTTGGTTGTGGAAATCATAATGTACTTGCTGAGTGGGAATCTAGTCTTATAACTGCTCCTCAATAATTGATGATATTCATCAATCATTGACTACATATTGAGTGAATGAATAAATAATATATTTATATTGCAAAAGCCATGGTAAATCAGCATTTTAAAATCTATTCATTCACCCAATCCACTTATTCACTCATTCATTCATTCATCCATTCTCTTGACCATTATCTTAACCATTATTTATTAAGTATCTGTTATATGTTAAGGATGTTACTAAGTTCTGGAAATGTGGATGAATTATTTCTTTTGATTCCAAATTCTTAATCCTGAACTTTCAATGAAATCATCCTTATGTATGCTATCCTGCATTGGCTGTAGAAATGGAGGAAAAACACAGGAGACGTGGAATGTTTGTTACTTTTTCTTGAAAGGTAGGCCCTGTTCTAACATGTGAACTGTATGTAACCCAACAGGAGAGCATAGTGGCATGTGGCAAGTGCTCCCATAGTCACAGATGTAATGAGAATGCTCTGGAAAGTCATCACACTCAACTTCGATGGAAAGAGGTGGGTCAGGAAAAGTTTTACCAGTAAAAATAGTCTGATCATTTCTCTAGAGAACAAAATTTAAAAGAGCCAAGGAAGAAGGGTGGATACAAGAAAACACACAGAAAGAATAAATAAACAAGAATATATAAATGTTTGAGCATAAAAAACTGATTGGCAAATATCAGAAGACTCCACTGCATGGTTGGAAAGCTCAGGGGACTGGATCAAACATCAGCACTGTGTTTCTGGGAATCAAATTTCCCAAACTTCTTTGACCCCTGTCTCCATTTATGAATCGTCAGTGTCATAGGTATTTCACAGTCTTTGAAATAGACAATGAATGGCCCTGATTCTATGCTAGACACTACTTAAATAAAACACTGATTTGGATTAAGTAGATGATCGTCTATGTTTGTTTAGAAAACTGAAATCTCAAGCTTAAATAAAAACAGTTTGACACACTTTTGTGCTTTGACATACCGCACATGACATTTTGTCATGTTCATTCTGAACAGAACTAGACTTTCACTCCTGATAGTAGCACTGAATACTGTACCACTTCCTTCCACTCCTAACACTAGTATTGACTGGTGTCATGCTCTCATTAACCAAGAACCTAAAATCACGAGGGAATTTAAATGTATTTAGGAAAATAAAGTTTAATTTCTTTCTTTCAGGAGAAAAATGTTCTCAAAAAAGCACTGAAGTATTTTCAGCATAAAATCTTTTGGCACTTAGGATTTGCTAACTCTCTGAAAACTATGGGAAAGAACAAAAGAGCTGATTTTTTTCTCACTGTATTTTACTGTTCTAAATAAGAGCTTCTACAGGTGCTTCACTTCTTAGTTTAGTTTTCTGTGAGATCCAAAGCTATAACACTTTCCCTTCCAAGGTACAAGGTGTGCTGAGACCTTACTAAAGCACATGGGCTTTATCATATGGATTTCATGCAATGCATGCTGAGTAGACCATACTTAGTTGTGATGGTTAAATTTTGTTGTCAACTTGACCTTTTTAGTAATCTTGGGTGGGTCTCTGAGGATGTTTACAGGAAGGCAGCCTCTCAGTACAGGACAGGATGTAAGGAGGCTCAGAAAAGCTAGAAACAAATTTTCCTTCTTGGGAGGGTAGGGCAGGAGGGAAATTCCAGAGACAGTGAGTCAACAAGTCTGGGACAGGGTTGGAAGACCCCACTGTATGGCTATATAAAGGGGAAAGAAATCTCCTTTGCCCCCTGACTATTTGCTGTTGTGTGTGTGGTGCTGGTGATGGGTTTATCTCTCTTCTTGGACCTGGGAAATAGACTCTTTTGCTATTGTGGAACTTTCCCTCAATCTGTAGCTTCAACAAATCCTTTCCTCACATAAACTGCCTGGTTTGGAGATTTATCCCAGTGGCAAGTGGCTGATTGTTACATTAGTTGTGAAAGAAACTTTGGTTCAATCCTTTACTCCTTCCCTTCCCTGAGCAACAAAACAAATCATATATATACATACACACACACACACACATATATATATATATATATATATATATATATATATATATATATATATATATATATATTTTTTTGTGTGTGTGTGTTCATGTGATATATATATACATATATATATATATATCACCATATATATCACCAAAAATAATAAATACATTTATTTGTTTTTTTGTTGTTTTTTTTTAAATAAGAAATACTAATGCCTTTCCCTCAAGTCTGTGAAACAGATATATATATTCTGTATATATTAATAATTATATATTTAGTCATATATATGCATATTTAGTCTTTCTTTATCCTAGGTTAGACTACATCTGACCATAAGAATGGTTAAAAAAACCATGAATGGTAAAAAGAGTAAAAAATAAAATTAAAAAAGACTGCAAAAAACTGAACTGTGAAGACACTTTTAGATGCATTGAGCAAAAGTCAAAACAAAATAAAAACGCCTAGCTGGGTATATATAACAGTGCTATGAGTTTTTGACAAATATTGCATCATAGCCTGGCAGTGAAGTCTAACTGCAGTTGCTGCTACTGAGCCTTATGAGGTTCTTGTGAACTGGTTAGCTTACTTCTGGGCTCTCTTGTACCAAACTCACACCAGTCTGGAAACAGAAAAGTCATCTCTGATGAATGAAGTGATTTCTCCAGCTGATCCTAAAAATCAAATTCAGAACATGGTAATTACAGGATGCCCCTGAGTCCTCTACTTAAAGGTTTACTGACTCTTATACCAAAAATGCTTCCAAATGCTCACTGCTTTAAAATGGTAGCTTGTTGTATATTTCCAGTATAAACTCGTAAATTTATGTTTATGAAAATTCCCAGTGACAATTGGACAAGCCAACCTGTAATCAGGTTGACTCCCCCCCCCAAAAAAAAATTAATTTCCTCTTCGGACATTTAAAGGCAGAACCAGTATCTGCCACATTCTAAGAATACTTTAACCAAATCACTTGTTGCTTTCCTTTCCTAGTGACAGCATAAAGAGAATTTTAAGTCTTAAGTTCTGCAACTTAACATCATACATTATGGCACACAGGTTAAATTCAAGACTCAGAGATAGGATCATCAAGATTTTTGCTAATTGTGTGACTTTGGACAGATTCTATCATTGTGTGTGTGTGTGTGTGTGTGTGTGCATGTGTGTGTGCATGTGTGTGTGTGTGCGTGTATGCATGTGTGTGCATGTGTGTGTGTGTTCCACCCTCTGCATTTAAAAGGTGGTGGAAATAACAGTACCTAGATATTAAGAGTTATAATAAACTAGAACAGGTCCTGACACTATACACTTAACAGAAATAAGCTATTAATATATTATTGTAGGGCTCCCAGGAATTCCCTTGGCAAAGAGTACAAGAGAAGGAGATGAATCCAGGTTCACTTCCTCATTAACTTTTACTGGTGAGCAGAATTATTCTGTCTTACTGAGTTCCATTGTTCCCAGATGCAAAACAAGGACAAAAATACCTTCATCCTGCAAGTGATGAAGCAGGGAGCAGAATGCTCGGCCGTGTACTCAAGTGGACAGCTGAACAGGACACAACAACTATTGTGACTAAGTAGCGTATGTACTAAATTGTCAAGCAGGGAAAAGCAAAGGGAAGCTAGAGACTATAAAAATAAGCTAATTTTGAGTTCTAAAGACTGCTAGGTCTCTCACCTGCCATCCTCCCCAAATCAAATCAAATCAAGCAAAAATATATGTTGCAGGTAAGAGTATTTCTATATCCTAATCTGAATGCAAGGCTAGGACTAAAGTCAGCTTTCTGCACTTATGTTGACTAGGGATCCTCACCAATTAGTACTTCAGACTCCCAAAACACTGTGGGTTTTCACTGAGTGGATGGGCAGTTCTGCCTCTGAGCAATAGAGAATTTCATCTTAGAGCAATAATACCGGAAGCTGTCAGCCTGTACTGAGGAAGACTTCAGGAAGCTGTCAGCCTGCACTGAGGAAGACTTCGGGCAAGGATCCCTGGAGTTTGCTTGACACAGGACAGAATAAAGCCTGTGGGCCCCACTGGGACACACAATGGTAGACCGTTGCCACCTAGGGGACCAAGAAAGATCCCTGTGACTTTGAGTCAGTCAGACCTCTTGAAAGAAGAAACCCTGAATCCCAAACCTAAAATCTCTGTCATGGCCTTCTGCCAATGGCTTCCAGAAGAGGCTCTAAGGAGGGGTGGGGTGGAGAAGCAAGGCAGGAGGAAGAGGGGCATGGGGGATGGTGGAGGAACATAAACTGTTTGCTGGGAGGTGGAAAGACTCTAAGCTCTGAAATCTACCTGGTAGAGGATGGATAGAGTGTGAGAGACAGAGAGAGAAAGAGAGGAAAAAATTTTATTAGACATTTTGCAACATCAAGAACCTAGGCATTAATATTTTAAATACTTAAATAGTAAAAATGTTTCCAAAATGTGGTAGTGATATGAACTCTAGAAAACGGTATTTTTAAAAACGCATCACATTGGAACCTAACAAAATCAGAATAGTCAACTTTGATTTTATGACATGCTTAGGGCTACATGTGATACAGTGATATTTTGATTTTATCACATTAAGTCTACATGCAATGCAGTGAAATTTTGTCTGATCAACGCATAATTTCATGTACTAACTGGTGCTACAAGTTACACTGGCCACAGTGTTAAGATATGGAGAATGCACTTCTTACTATAATCTCTCATTCATATTAAAGATTTTCAATAAAAAGGAGTTCCATTCTGAATATACCTTTTAATATGAAAATGGCTGTCTATATTTGATTATGAGGTAAAAATAAAAGAGTAACTTGATAAATTACAATGTGTTCTCATAGCCCCAATGTAATAACTGCTTCAAAATAAACACATATAAGTGATAGCAAATAATCCATCCAATGAAAAATGAAACTAACTGGCTTCAATTGTAGCATCAATAGTTATGTTGTTTGTAATTATTTATCTTAATATTAAATCATCTACTTAAAGAATCGTTTTTATTAATGACATCAGTGATGTTAACTTTTGACTTCTAACTAGTAGATTTATGATTTACTATAACTGCTAATCAATCTGGAAGTCTTTTTTGAACCTAGTAAATCATGCTGTACAAGATAATCATGAAGATAAATAAAATATCGTATGGGTATGGAAACTTGCCTCTTGATTGAATGACATGACATTTTCTCTATGTCTTAAAGCATATTTTAAGTAAGAAACAAATGAACAATCTACGTTGGAAACTGTTATCTTACTACTCCTACAAAGCAGATGTGATGGTCTACTTGATTGATCAACCCTGCTGGCAGCCATTACCAGTTATTCAGTGAAGCCCTAATGTATATAGGTCTATGCAGGTGTTCTGTAGATGTGATTGAAGTCCAGAGTCTGTTCACTTTAAGTAAAAAGCATTATCTCAGGTCAGCTTTAAGAGAAGACCTGAGATATTATTGAACAGAAGGGAAGTCCAGCTATGGACACCGGCTTCATTCCCTGAACTCAGTCTGCCTTTTCTTATAGCCTGCCTTCCTGAATTTGAACTGGCCTAGCCAGCCCACAAATTTATAATCCACTGCCTGGCATTTCATTTCTTAACATATATGTCCTATTTGTGCTGCTTCTCTGGTCGCAGAGAAGATATTGAATATAATGACAATGAATTCTGACTGACACAGTAAGCTGGCACAGGGAGTCCTGAGGCTGTGTCAGAAAATAGAGCCAGTAGAAAGTATGTCTTGCCCAAAATATATGCTTAAGCATTTTAAATTTCATTATTGGACTTCTGTTGCAGTTACCTTTGTGTTGCTGGGACAAAACACCTGCTCAAAAACAGTGTATGGAAAGAAGTTGTTCAGTTTATAATCTCAAGGGGAAGAGTCATCATTGCAGAGCAGAGCAGAGGCTGGGTTGCACTTCTTACTACAGCCAGTGGGAGGTGGCAGAAAAGGGAGCTAGCACTGCCAACGGCGGCTTGGGCTACAACACTTCAAAACGCTTCCCATTCCCCAGTATACTTAAAGCCAGAAGCACAGAATGGTGCATGCATCTGGAGTTCACTTGCAATGGCAAGAAGCCCTGATGCACCAATTCTCTCTCTCTCTCTCTCTCTCTCTCTCTCTCTCTCTCTCCTTTCTCCTTGCCTCCTTGCAAATAAATAACTTTAAAAGGCTATAAAGTCATCTTTCCTTTCTTGTAAAAATCTATAAATTCAAGCAAACAGAATTGGATAATAACTCATATTTTTTTACTATACTGATAAATGTGGATACAGGTTTGGTTCAAAACAAATAAAAGCAAAAAGTTTTCTTACATATACAGGACTCAGTGATAGTCTGCAAATTTCAGCCTATCAGAAACATGGTACATATTTTAAATTGGTAGCCAATTTAATCAGTTTCTCAAACTGCCATGAAATCACCAAAGATATCCAGTGGTTTCAAAGAGTTTCTCTAGATATTGCCACTGTATCATTTCTACAAATCAGGCGTCAGTGCCTAGAGGAAGGACAGATCTGTTTTGAGTTGGAAAGACTCAGACTACGGAGGTGCAATATTGTGTGGTATTCTCATCCTTATGCTCTTCCCGGATGCAATGCAAATTATAATTAGTTAAAAACAGATGTACCTCTGGGTTTATTTTGCTGTGCTTGGTAAATGTCACCTCAAAGTAGATGCACTTCTATTTTCCTCAAGGGGTGAGCAGAGATGCTCATGAGCAGGTGTAGACAAAAGCACACTGTCAGAAACAAAGGACTAGAAATTTCCATCAGGAGAAAAATATACTGCCTAGAATATTAAAAAGAAATAGGGCTTGCATATCAGAACTTTTTTTCCTTTCTGGATGCTGTGTCTTATTTTAGAGTAATAACCATTTAATTATAAATATGAATTTACAGATTGCAAAAGTGATTTTTATTATTATTTATTTATGAACCTGGGATTTTGGTCTAATAAGGTCTTTTCTTGCCTTGATATTGTAAAACAAAGATAGGAGTATTATCAATGATTTTCCATTTGGTTGATGAGGAGAAAGAGAAAGACTTGTGAACTGAACTGCCTTGTTCATTTCAGAGTACAACTACATGAATAATATTCATGGTTCACAGTAAAGCTCCCATTCATTATACTGTAAAATTACATGGTGTTTTACCTCCAGAGATCTCATAGTTCTTTTCTGGTATCCATTTGTCAATAGCCCAATGCCTGTAATCCTGTGGCACCCAGAGGAATCTGTTCTAGCATTATTTCTGTAGAAACCTTTCTTAAGCCTTATGACAACCCAAGGTAAGAAGCATAATAATGACTGCAATGTTCTTTAGCCAAGTGCTTACTTAACTAATAAGCACCATCTACATGAAAGAACAAACAATGGCTTTGAAAAAATTGCAAACTCAGGGGCAATATATTTACATCCTTCGGAAATTGACTCAAGCTTTCATTCAAAAATTAAACTAATCATGCTGGGCACTCACTGCCTGGTGCAGTACACTCAGTAAGTTAATTAGAACCTTAAGGATATCTGGTGATCCAACAATACCCTTTATTAGTTATTTTGACTTAGAATATGTCATTTATCCTTTCGAATCTTGGCTTTTCCATTTTTAAAATAAAGTTTTCCTTCCCACTTAAATACTAGAATTAGCTTGACTCAAAATACATGAAACAAATTTTGTTATATAAATATTAATCATTAGTAAAAATTATGGGTCTTGAATGTTAGGTAATCTGGGAACATTACAAAGATAATAATGAATCATATATGCTATCCTAG
>PVHP010046563.1:0-13245 GCA_004024765.1 Zapus hudsonius | reverse complement strand
CTCCAAACAGAACACCATATGCTTGCAGCACATTTTGGTGTGAGCTTTTACATGAGAGGCTAGGGAATTAAACCTGGGCCAGCAGACTTAATAAACTAGCATGTTTAACCGTTGAGCAGTATATCCAGCCTCTCTCTCTCTCTCTCTCTCTCTCTCTCTCTCTCTCTCTCTCTGTCTCTCTGTCTCTCTCCTTCCTTCCTTCCTTCCTTCCTTCCTTCCTTCCTTCCTTCCTTCCTTCCTTCCTTTCTTCTTCATTATTTCAGGGAAAAGGGAACCCCACTCTCCCAACCTCTCTTTAAATCTTCTACTTCACTGGTGTGGCCAAACTTTCTTATCTTTGATGAAAGTAGTTTAAGAACAAATAGAAAAGGAGATTCCAGGTAATATCTGCATCTTCATGATATTTAAATACCTCTAACTGACTTAGTGGTATTCTTCACCTGCCAGAGCATGGGATCTATTATGTGTCTTCAAATTCATGCGCACAAGGGTCTCATTATACTCAGAAATGTTTGTGCATTCATTCATTCATTGATTCATTCATTCTAGTGGGTAGAATCCATTATGGCTGGGAAGGCACAGCAAGAGCAGGAAATGGATGTCACTCTGTCATTTCATTCATTCATTCATTTAGCGGAAGGCAGAGCAAGCATCTAAGTGTGAATTTCTATAGCTAAGAAGTCACAGATGACCTAAGTAGAAGTCTCAGATAATTCCAGACTAAAGTTAATAGCAACACTAAAAAAATGTGATTTTCTAACTTGTATTCTGATAGCATGATCTGTCCCATTGCCCTCTTGGTATTTCACTTCTGAGTGAGTGCACCTGCTTGCATTGACACAAACACAGCTGTATCAAGTCCTCTGTCCTTGTAATATTTTATGACTTCCAAAGAATTTCCTTTGTGGTCTGCCGTGGAATCTAGTCTTCAGTTATGGGCAGTAGATAAAATTTCAAAGTTTAAAGAAAGAATTGTATCCTTGGAACCATTCCAAGAAAAAAGGGATTTTTTTTTACTTTGTGTACTTTATAAAATAAATACATACTAATCCTGAGAATTCTGTCTCTAGCACTCTCTTTCTCTCTCTGAAATCTTTGATAATCACCTTGACCCTGTAGTTTAGTTTTCCTCAGTATAAAATCATACAAATGCTCTGTGAGGATCAAATAGAACAAAATGTGCTGCATCTTGCATTTTGAAAAGATAGAAATGCTACCCAAATGTGGCATTTTAAAATAAATTATTATTGTAACTCTGAGTAATGTTTATTAAAAAATGAAAGATTCATATGATCTGAAAAGAAATCGGTGTATTTTTTAAAATAAAGACATAAAAGAGACCCTTTGTCCCTTTGGTTAGCACCTAGAGTTCTATAGACTCTAAAGAGGTAAAAATAAATGGATTCATAATTTCTCAGAAGACAAAGGATCTTGTTTATGCTTGGAGGACTCACTAGGAGTCTGGATGCCAGCACAATGTTCCCTTGTTGGCTAGTGTTCTCTCAGAGCACGTGGTTAATTCCCGATTGAATCAGAAGGATGCTGAGACAGTAAGTTGTAGCTTTATTTTCTAGTTTTGGCCCAATGACAGCTAGTAGGAAATCTTGTGTTTGTAGGTTAGGGCTACTCCAGATCTCCAGAGGGGTGGAGGAAAAGGAACTATATTTAGGGACATGCCAACCCCAAACAAATGAGTTTGGGGGGGATTACTGATTCCAGTCATATTTTCAAATTGCCAACTAGCCTCTTCATGAAGAGGAAAGCAATCTGATAAATTGATTAACCTTGAAGAACTCACCACCAAATGCAGCATCTCTTGAATTCTAAAGGAGGGTTCATGGATCTGATGCTGAGGCCAAGTCCACCCCAACCACCCAGTTGAGAAGGAGGATCATGGAGAAGTGAATGACCTTGGCACTGTCCTTTGCCCTGTCTGCTTCTGGCTTTCCCTGCCTTTTAAAAATGGTACAGACTGAAGGTACACAGCACGAATAGCTACGATTTAAAAACACTGAGAAATGATTACCTTGATTGTGCCAATGAACATGTTCACTGCATCATGGTTATGTAGATATGATTTCTATGTGTGTGTTTGAATGTGTCTGAGCATGCGTGTGTGTATGTGTGTGCCTCATAGTGAATGTCAATAAGATCATAGAGTATTAGACCCAAAGGTCTTCTCACAACAGCTTCGATCTCCGTAGAGCTTATTTCTCCAACATTTCCTGTCTATAAAATGAGTTTGTTTTGGGTGCAGAAACTTCTCAAGGTGCCTTCCAGTTCTAAATACAATAGTCACTTTATTTTCTGTCTACTGAGTGCTGTTGATGGTGTGTGACTTCTTTGTCATATGGAGGTTACTGCCAAAGTAACAGAAACATGAAAAACGCCACCTGAAGGCTGGTCACAGTGTGTGTGTGTGTGTGTGTGTGTGTGTGTGTGTGTGTGTGTGTGTGTGTGTGTCTGGGATCCTTTTCACCTTCAACACAGGAGGGTGGCCATGGTGCCTTTAGTGTAATCTGAACAGGTGACAGTCCAGCACTAGATTCTTGATCACTATAAGTGACACTCAGATCCACACAGCTGAGGTGGTCACAGGTCACAGGCACTGGTGACTATGGCAGGATATCATCACAATAGGAAAACTGCTCATTCTTTTCATAATTGTGAATTGAAAACCACACAAGGCTCTTTCTAGAAGCACACATGGCTTGAGACTCTAGCCCCAGCCAGAGACAACAGGAGATGCAAGCTGACCTCTGGGACTCCTGTCTACCCCTTCATTCTCCAAGATGTCGGCCCCAGGGGAAGTGTCACACGTCTTCTGCATGTCCTGTCGCACACTGAGTAATGTTGCCCCTATGCCCCCAGCAGAGCATTTTAATGGCAATAGTTGTCTTTGGGGACAGAGTGTGACTTGTCTCTTAAAGGAAGATGAAATCTATTAAGCCGGGGAGGACAGGAAAACACAGCTCTGTCCCTGGGAAGAGGAGAATGCAGTTAGCTCCTCCTACTCGTCTTTGAGAGAAGAGAGTACCCTTCAACCGCTGTTTTCTGTCAGGATTATTATGCTTGCTGGTGTATAAAATTGCTGCTTGGTGTGTATAATTTATAAGCTCTAAAAATGATAAATTGTCTCAAGTAAGAAGAGTGATTTGTGTTACAGTCCTCAGGGTACTTTTGTAAAGGAATTTAATTTCTTAGGGGAAATTGTCTATAACTTCCTGTGGAATATTAGTTAACTAGTTCGTAGCTGGGATTTATTTTGGTTTGTGTGTGTGTGTGTGTGTGTGTGTGTGTGTGTGTGTGTGTGTGTGTGTGACATGATCAGTTATTGGATTTTATCCAGGCAAAAGAGATTATATAGCAAAGTTTTATAACCTCAAACGTTTAAAAAGAACCTACTTAATTTTCTTATTCTTTTTCTTTCACTTTTTAATCTTTTATTTGTGAGAGAGAGAGAGAGAAAGAGAGAACAGAGACAGATAGACATGGGTAGACAGAGAGAGTTGGGGGGCAGAGCCTCTTGTCACTGCAAACAAACTCCAGACACACACATACCATTTTGTGCATCTGGATTTACTTGGGTACTGGAGAATTGAACCCTGGGGCAGTAGACTTTGCAAGCATGCACCTTTAACTGCTGAGACATCTCCCTATTCATATATATTCATATATACATATATACATATATACATATTTTTTTGAGGTAGGGTCTCACTTTATCCTAGGCTGACCCAGAATTCACTCTGTAACACAGGCTGGCCTGGAACTCATGGTGATCTTCCTACCACAAACTCCCAAGTGCTGGGATAGTTAGCAGCAGTTAATTTTCTTAATTTTTTTTTTTTTTTTTTTTTTAGTTTCAATGTGGTTGTTAGGATTCTTCCTTGGCTGGTCTTTCTTGTGTTCTGTCATTGACTAGTTTTCAACCAGGGACAACTTTGCTAGCCAGGGGATATTTGTCAACATCTGAGATGTATTTGGCTGTTACTAGTTCATCATTTTGTCAAAAAGTCATTGCCTTGGAGAGAATTCCTCTAAATCACAACGCAACCTTACACAATAAACAAATTTCCGGTTTACCTGTGAATACCATCAAAGCCTATGAGCCTTGAGGAACAAAATTCAAAAATATTTTACCTAGGACTTTACAGATTCCTACCTTTGAAAATATTTATTTGCGTGTGGGGGGTTGAGGGGGGCTTTTGCAAGTGAAACACCAGATGCTTGTGTCACCTGTTTCTGGCTTTATGTGAGCGACTATTTTTTTTGGGGGGGAAGGATTGAACCCAGGCTGTCAGGCTTTGCAAGCACTTGCTTTTTAACTGCTGAGCCATCTCCCCAGCCCTTCCCCTCTTGTTTTCAATCCGTCGACATTCTTACCTCCCAGAATGAGAGATGATGAACAGGGGGAAATGGAACTAACACCGATTCTCCAGTGTCTAGAAATGATCTGAGTATGTCATACTATGTCGCATCATATTTCCCCAACACTTAGGTTCAATTCTCCCTCACGACGAAAATGAACATCAGGCTGACTTCAGTAACCTGTGAGTTCTTTGAGGCGTCCTCATCACAGGCTTCTCTGCAAAGTCATGGCCAGGTGCTTAGAAGTATGGACTGCCTGGCTTCATATGCCTGTGAAGATGAGGATGCAAAGGTCAAGTGGGGGGTTGTTTAGGGATGGGGTGCCACTTCAAATGCAAAGGCCACTTTATCTAGGAGTCTTTGTATGTTGGTCAGTATCAAGCTTAGTCATTATGGAGACCAACACATTGACTGAAAAATGTGGCAACACCATTCGAAATATTAGTATGCAACTATGCAAATGGAAATCATGTCAGACTCTTTAGTCTGACATTCATTAGCCTCCACTGTCTGGTCCCAGCTCACTTCTTATTATCTCTCCTAATGAGGGCTTCAGCTGTGGTCAGATGTTGTATGCAGTGGACTGTAAAGTCAGCCTGCACATTGACCACAAATACACTCTTATTCATGCCTGGCTGTCAACCTTCTGCTTTCTTTCAAGATTGAGATCAAATTTTACCTTTTTAAATGAATGCACCAGACAGAAATATTATTTCTATCCCCCCATCCCATTTCTTCCTCCTTTCCCTCCTCCATCCCTTCCTCCCAAGATCAGATAATAACATTTATCAATTTGGGGTAGTTGACATAGAATTTTGAGATTTTTCTATATATAAATTTGAAAAAAAAAAAAAGGAACACAAAGAGTTCTGGGAACTTCAGGTCCAAACACCTCAATGACAAAATTTGTTTGCTGACACAGAGCACACTAGTCATCTTCTCTAAACCTCAGGTTTTGTCATCTAAAAAGTAGGCTGAACAATGCTGCATCTCTCTCAAAAGGCAGTTTTGGATCAAAAAAGATGATGAACCCAAAAATTTGCTCTGAAAAACCTACAGAGTGACATAAGAGTCAGACATTATTGCTGTCAATTTACAAGCCTGCCGTGACTTTCACAAAAGGTTGGGGGCATTGCTTTGCAGGGCATTAATAAATGGCAGCCCATATCGCAGTACTGTTTCTGTAGCTGAGACCAGCCGGAGCAGCAGTTAGAGGTGGTGTCTGGAAAGAGGTTTCTACCTGTGTCGATAGAAAAGCTATTAAAAGTCAAATGTGATTTTTAACATCCCCAGGATTATGATAGAAATGAATAAAATGATATGAGCTTTACCACTTGTGACCCAGAAAGGAGAACCCTGAAGGCAAGAAAAGTATTAAATGATTTGTGTGCAAGAGGAGACAACATATCCCATTGCTGGGCAATTTCAGTACAAATTGGTGATGACATCACTGAAACCTAAAATGTGTTATAAAGCCTTGCTTGGCTAGATATTAATCAGCCTGAGTTTTCTTTTGTAACTATCACAGCATCCAAACATCCTCTGCAACTGGAGGGAGCTGGTTGTTTGGTGTCACACGCCCCTGGGATGAATCTCCAAACCAGGCACAGTTTTGGGAGGAAAGGAATTATTGAAGTAACAGATCCAGGGGAAGTTCCTTAATGGCAAAAGAGGTTGGTCCCCTTTCACAGGTCCAAGCAGAGAGGGAAACCCATCAACAACACCACACACGCACCAGCAATCAGTAAGCTCTGCAGAGCCCAGACTGCTCTTTGTGTATCTATGGCTGGAATTCCAGATTCACTGACCACACACTTAAGGGCTGGACCCTAGGATCTGGCCAAGGTGACATCACCCATACTATGATTCAGCGTTGCATGTAACTAGTCTGGGCTGGTTTTGTATTTCTTTATGAAGACCAGGATGCAGCTTTCCAATGACATTGGCTGGCCTTCATGGGAGTTTGTGAGGTCAGGGTGAGGCTGGGGCTTTAAACAGTTTGGCATTGCTCTGGCCTTCTCCTTTTTATGGAATAGTTTGAGGAGGATGGTGTTAGCTCTTTGAAGGATTACAGGTGGGCCACCATGCCAGGCCCTCAAGGGAACTTTTTAGTGTGGTGGAACTGTTCTATATCTTGACTGTGTGAGGGGTCACATGACTGCATCCATTTCGAAAAACTCATAGAACTTTGTACCAAAAATGATGGGTTTGGATTTCACTGTGTTTACACTTAAAATTAACTAAAAATAGTTTTAAACAGCAAAAACAATCCTTTCCTGACCCTCAGCCTGCTCTGATGTGTCCGTCCTTGATCAATGTTTGGGTGCTTAGCCCACATAGGACACTGCATCCTGGGGCTTGCAGCATGGAGAACCCAGATCTGATCTGATCTCTTCTCTTCTTAAGGTGCCATGGACCTGAACTCCTGTTCCCTGCCCCAGGTAGGCGAAAAGTCCTTCTGAAATTTCACATCTGAAATTTTCAAGGGCCCCTTATGTTATGGAGGGCAGTGTCTGGTCCTCTTAAGTTCTAAATTTTCTGTTTGTGTTTTCTCTCTGCCGTTTCTACTGAAACCTCTTTCCAAATATGTTTCTTAGGTCATTTCTGTTTCATATGTTGGAGACTTTACTGAAAGCATTAGAAGAAGGGAATTTGTATCCTAACAAAGCCAGATTTGACAATCAGACATTCGCCTTCTTCTTCATCAAGTGTTGATATCTGTGTCACATTATTGTTCACTTTCTCCCCCCTTTATGTTTTATTCCCCTTATAACAAAACCTGATTCCCTTCGTTTTTGTACACAAGAACTTTCATTATTCTCAGGTTTCTTTGTCCAGATTCTCGGTTTGGTCTTCCTTTGGGTAGGGTAGGCAAACATTGTATGGTCTTGGCATTCAAATCTTTCTGGAGAAAGCAGGCACTTCCTTACAAGTTATTATATCTGTGTATAGTTCTCACATTTTCATCTACAGGTAAATTCTTTCTCCTCTGTCATCAATGTGGCGTGAGGCTATCCATAAACATCACATAGGAGTTGAGTTCTTCACGCAATTTTGACTGGATAGATTTGTAAAAAAGAAGATCGCATGTAAATGTGTAGTGGGCAGGAAAGGAAAGATGATTTTACTTCCTCACATGTTACTTAGCTGTGCTCAGAAACCCTGGGTCTCTGGAGGCTCTGACCATTTAGTGTCAATGTTAATTGAGTGACATGACACCTGACAGCCAGTGGCTTAATTATCTCTCCTCTCTGCTTCAAAATGCTTCCCGCCTCTCTTGTTGGATTCTCTCTTTTTCCTTTGGTCATTTCCTTTCTTCCCCTCCTCTATTGTTTTTTAAAAAATCTTTTATTTAATTACTTACCTATTTATTTATCAATTTATTCATTCATTTAACTGAGAGAGAGACAGAGAGAGACAGAGAGAGAGAGAGAGAGAGAATGGGCAGGCCAGGGCCTTCAGCCACTGCAAATTGCAAATGAACTCCAGACACATGCACCATCCTGTGCTTCTGGCTTTACGTGGGTCCTGGGGAATCAAACTCAGGTCTTTCTGCTTTGCAGGCAAATGCCTTAACCGCCAAGCCATCTCTCCAGCCCTTGGTTGTTCTTTTGACTAATCTGCTTCTCAGCTAATCAGATGTGCATCCTCTGGGAGAGAGAAGATCCTAGAAAACATATCCTTGGTTGGTGAGATTCCCCCTGGGCTGGGGACTATTGTCAGGAGTTCTGTCCTAGAGAATGAGAAGCTCATGCACAGTGAAAACAGGAAAACAGTAAAAGCAAAAATCGGAAGAACCAGCCTCAGAGGCCAGAGAGGAGGTTGAACCAAAGTGCACCTGAGGCAGGTGTGGTGGTTGATTCTGATTGTAACTTTGATTAGATTAAGAAAAGTCAAGGAAGTTAATAAAGGACACCTCTGGCTCTGATCTCCGATGCCCTTCCTGCCATGATGGCCCGAATCCCCTAAAGCCATGAGCCCAAATAAATCTTTCCTTTTCTGAAGGGGCTCCTGTGAGATCCTTTAGGAGTTGTGATGAGAAACCCCACAGTGCAGTATGGTTTAAGCCCAGCTGCGGAGCCAAGAACTTTGAAATGTATGGTCTGGCTGGGAGGGAGACACGACCTTTAGTTGCAAAGCTATTTTTAGGGCATCCTCTGGTTTCTATTGCTTATGTATGTTTTTTAAATTTTGTTTTTTGATTTTATTTAGGGCAAAGGAGATAGGTTTATGTTTTAGCCAAAAGGCTAGAATAGAAACTTGTCACTCTTATGTTTGAATTAAAAAATATATATATATTTACTGAAAGAAATCTATTTACTGGAAGCTATATGAAGCTTTTACTCCTCTTTAAACTCTTTATAATGAAACCTTCTGCATATTGATTATCAAAACAACAGTAGATTAGAGAGTGTCACTGCAAGAGAGGATTAAAGGGTTATATAGAATAAAAAATCCTTATTTATCTCAGCACCCTCCCACACCAATCAGATTCCCTTATGTAAAGTTTCCACAGTTAACAACAATGCCACTATTGCTAAGATTCAGAAAATCCCATTTATTTGATACCAAAAGATGACATATTTCTTTTCTCTTTTCTAAGCACCTAGGGTGATGGATCTTTTGTTGTCCTGAAATTGTCTCCTCAAAGGCTCCTTTATTTGTGACCCGTGTTTTCAGACCTCACACGTGCTCAGCTTCAACTCTCTGCACAGTCCTCAATATGGGAAAGTACACATTGGTCTTTCACTATGCTGTTTTGCTTCTTGTGGGTGAATCTAGGCTTTATTTTTCACAAAGGAAACGACAGGGTCAGGAGAAATTGTTTTGTAGGTCATCCAAGCCACAGTACCTAAACACCACTCTGCCAAAGCCTTATTATAAGACACAGATATAGAATAAAAAGAAATGATCCTTTCATGAACACTGAATTTGCAGTTTGTTGAAGGAAGCAGAAATATCATTTGCTACTTTCAAACTTGGACCATTGCACTGAATATTTGAGCTTCTTTGTTTCCTTTTGAAAAGTTTAGATAAATAGTCTAAACACTCTGAGGTTGGGATAAATACTCTATTGAAAAGTTTAGATAAATACCTGAGCTGGATAGGAAGCAACAAAACTTTCAAATGTCTAAGAAGAGAGCTTCTATCTAGAAGTCCTTTGGATTTTGTAAGTTATCAAGCAGTCAACTACCCCATAGTTGTTGAGAATGAAAGTCAAGGCTAAGGTGAGAAAGGGCAGAACTTATGGTTGTCAGAGTGACGCCTGATCCATGAACTTCTTGGGTGCCAGTCTCTCGTAGCCCTGAGTAATGCTTTATCTAGGAACCATGGGTTTTAGCATTCTTTGGAAGCATTCAGGACTGGCTGCTGTGTTCATGACCTCACATTGACTACCCATAATCCCACTGAGGAGGATCCTCAATGGAAAAGGGTCAGAAGAGTATATCCTGATGGGATATGGCCACTGTGCTCAAACAATACTGTTCTAATACCAAAAAGAAGCATCTCTCCCCACCTTTCCTAGAGTCAGAAGAAATAGGTTTACTTGGTGTCCCGCAGTTTGGAGATGAGTACTTGGACTTTGTGTTTGGAGTATTCCCATAACTAGAAGAGTGATGGATCCCAAACTGCAAGTCATCCATAGAGATTTTGTGTTAGTTGCCTTTTCTTGTTATTCCATTTAAATGGAAAGTACTGAGGGTTTCATTCTGATTATCACAGACTGGGAACTAGCGGAAAGAAAGTGGATTTGTGTCAATTCAAGCCTGTTTTTGGTGCGTTTTATGTGAAGGTTGAAGGCAATTGACCGTTAAATTCTTCTCATTGGAGGGATCCACTATTCAATCTAAATACTTATGATAAACTGTGTAACAGAGGAAGCAATCATAAAATGACCCTTTTCCAATTGCTTCAGAGACAAGCAAATTAACACTTTGTCACAGACCCATTCATTTTAATTGTCCTCTCCTAAGTAATATCAAAAAGTCAACTTGGGTAGAGGAGACAGAAAGAAAAAACAATTTGTTCCTCATTAAATGCTAGAAAAGTCCAAGATAAACCTATTTAAATTGATCTGATAAAGCCCTAGCACAGTAGTTCGCTGATGTATTTTCCTCTGCTAATGGTCTTGGGCTAATATTTATCCATTGCTTTGAAGAACCATTAATCTCCGGTGTTGGGGAACTCTACAAATGCAATTTCTGGGGCGTTTAACCTTTCTGTTTGTTGTCTCTTGAGTTTGGGTGATGTGGTGGTGGTATATACTCAATTTCATTTGGTTTTCTTGGGTCCCAGTTGCCAAAAGAATGGCACCAAGTTCATTAAAAATTAGTCTTTCTCTTTCCACAACAAAGTGATCCGTTCCTAGAAGTTAAATTCATTTTGCCTTTCTCCCCTTCCATCCTCATCCATTACAACTTTTTCTTCCCTGCACTGTGTTCCTTGCTATTTTTCTCTTCTGTAATTTGACATCAGAAAAGTCCAAAAATGCAAGAGCCACATAGTGTGAATGCCTCTCTAATGATCTCAGATCTTCACTTCCAGCTTAATAATATTACTGTCCCTGGGTCAATCTTTACTGGCTTTGTTGTTTTTGCTGCTGAGAAATCCCCACAAGCTTTTCTAAATGTAAAGCAGTTAAATTCACTTTTCCTAATAGCACTTGATTGCACCTCCTTCTCCATTCCCTCCCCACTTCCTGTCTTCTCTTTTCCCTCCATCTCTCCTGCTCCCCCAGTGTAGTCTGACAGGGATTTTATAAAAATGACCAAGGTCCTAACCCAAGCCTGTTTTGCAGGTAATTGTTGAAATATCAAGGGTATTGCGTCCTTCATTACTTAAGTGCTCATTTGTGGCTTTCATGGCTTTGAGGGATGTTTATGACTGACAGTCTTTGCTTTACTGCTCTATCCTTCAAGCTCTGGCTGATACCGTTGGGAATGACCGCTCGAGTGACTGATAAAATGTCAAGATGCCATTATTTCCACGAGAGTGTTTGGGAGCAATAAGATCTGTTTCAATTTATCTCACTCACCTGAATTTAAGTCTTCAGGTCTAACTTTGTTAACAGCTACAACTAAATTGTCTCCAGGTATAGAGAGAACAGCCGTCACGGAATGAGGAGAGGGTGGAAAAGATCATGCCATGACATTCGTGTTGTATTTCACTGTGCACATTGGTGCAATATTTCGGACTTAATTAATACTCTCCAGGAACCTTAGTTTATGGATGGCACTAACCGCATTTTAGATCATGTGAAATACTGCAACAAAAATTCAATTCATAAGACAGATGGCAAAACCCGTTGTTTGACGAACAAAACGGGAAGATTTACAGTGAGTTTCAGAACTCTTTCAACTGGAATCCAGCCGTTGCCAAAGCTCTGTTATTTCACTGGAGGGTAACAATCTGTGAGGGTCATTAGTGTCCACATAAAAACAGGGATTAAAAAGTAGTCAAATGAAATGCATAAATAGTGAAGGCTTTCTCTGTGCAAAGGAAGTCAAGTTATTTAAAAAGTAAGGTCCCTAAATGTTTTGTTTATAGAGAATCATTTTGTAGAGATTTGTTTTTCAACCTGAGCTTTACCTGAGTAACAATTTTTAATGCAATGGGGAAGATCATATTAAATTCTTAAATGCGCATTATGCAAAAAACCAGAAGCAGAAGGGGCAGAGCAAGATGGTGAGCGAGTAACAACGTCGCCAGGACTCTCCAGAAAAGGTTTGATCCCCACAGCTGGTATCCGGGCTTTGGACACAGGCCGAACCCGAGTTCGGACTCTCCCTCCCACCCGAACCCCTGGGCTGAGCAGATGGGGTTCGACAGCAGCTCTCTGATCCCCTGTGGAGCAGAGGGGCGAGCCCTCCCCCCCACTAGCTCCCGCCATTATCCCCTGGGGCAGATTCCAAGCTCTCCACAGAGGTTTCATTGCAGGACTGAGACCCGGGCACCCGCTCACAGCCTCTCGTCGGCTTCGGCTTGGGGTCCACAGCAGGGTTCCACGGCTGATCTCAGCTCTGCAGGGGAGCACAGAGCTGGCTGGGCCTAGTGCACCCAGGGCTCACGCCTTTGTCCCCTCGCGTGGGTTCAGATCCCTGGCGCCAATTGAGAGGCTTCCCCGTGGGAGCGGCCGGTCCTCAGAGGCTGTCTTCCCCACCTTCTGAGAGGGGAGGTTTGGGGCCGCCCAGCCTCTCCTCAACTTCAGAACCGCTACGGGTTCCCGGCAGCTCTCGGCTCTGCAGGGGAGCACAGAGCGGGCTGGGCCTAGTGCACCCAGGGCTCACACCTTTGTCCCCTCTCGCGGGTTCAGATCCCTGGCGCCAATTGAGAGGCTTCCCCGCGGGAGCGGCCGGTCCACAGAGGCAGTCTTCCCCACCTTCTGAGAGGGGAGGTTTGGGGCCGCCCAGCCTCTCCTCAGCTTCAGAACTGCTGCGGGTTCCCGGCAGCTCTTGGCTCTGCAGGGGAGCCAGCAGCTGTGCCCTTCCTCTGCATCACAGGCTCTACCTTTATCCCCTCGTGGCAGATTCCTGGTACTTGTCGCCAACTGAGAGGCTTCCCTGTGGGAGCAGCCTGTCCTCAGAGGCGGTCCCTTCCACCTTCTGAGAGGGGAAGGAGTGTCTCTCCACGGAGGTTTGGGGTCTGTCTGAAATACAGGCCCAAGTTTGGGGCTGCCAGCCTCTCATCAGCTTCGGGACCACTGACCCCCACTTCTCTATCTGGGCATGGGCAGAAGCCAAAGGAAAAACGCAACTTCCCAAATCAGGGCCGCTAGTCCCATTATGGAACACGAAACTGGCAAGGAGGTGGAAGAAGCTCATACAGAATTGCAGAGAGAGAACATTATGACTCCTGACCACAACAGCAATGCAG
>PVHP010046562.1:0-13272 GCA_004024765.1 Zapus hudsonius | reverse complement strand
GCAAATGAGCTGGCTGTCTGCTTGAGAGGAGAGGAGAGGGTGGATCAGAAAGACGCAGGAGGAAACGTGTTCGAGTAACGGAGCTATTCTGTATCTTAACGTAAGGATTCATCAAAGTGTTTATCACTTAGAATTGCCAAATTTTATTATATGTAAACTCTAACTCAGTCAGACTTTTTTAAAGCATGCCATTTTTTTTTACCAGATCAGCATAACTTAAGAATGTCAATGAAGGAGAATATGCAGGATTTGACTCTCTGTTCTTTTGAGAGACCGCTTAGTAGGATCTGCTCCAAGTCAGACCATTTTTCTCTAAATTTCGATATGTCATTTTTCCTTTCAGCTGAGTAGAATTCCATTGTGTAAATATACCACAGTTTTGTTACGTTATCCATTCCTCCATGGATAGGCATTTTGGTTGATTCCAATTTTTGGCTATTATGAATTGAGCTGCTATAAATATAGTTGTACAAAATTTTCTACATCGAGATGTGACATCTTGTGGGTAGATGCCTAGTAGAGGGATAGCTGGTGCAATGGAGGAGCCAAAGCCTGGGGGAGGCAATCAACAGCTTTTATGTCAGCCAAATTCACTCAGTGAGGGGGGAGCCCTTAATGGAAACTGGGGACTCAGGGCGAAACGCACTGAGAACCAAACTCTTGGGCCCCCAAAGAGAGATGCACTATACGAGTGAATTACAAAGAGGCTACTAACAGTAGAATCTAGCTAATTCAGAAATGTGTATCTCAGTTAACCTATACTTATCTCACTCTCTGATGGAGATTCTGTTTGTATCTTTCAGAATGCAGCGAGAGAGCTGTGGCTCATCCAACCCTACCAACGAACCTCAGGCCCATAGCTGACATCCTGGCAAGAGATGAGCCACACCAGACCTACGATGGAGGATCCATATGGAACCCCGCAGAGAATGGTGGGACAAACAAGAGACCCATAACCACAGCCAATCAGTCAACCCAGGATAAGCCAGACAGACACCAACGATTTTCAACACAACCTAAAGCAGAAGTGCAGAGGCCCCTGAGACCTCAACAATAAAGCAGCCTTAATACTCACCCACCATGACTCAGGGAACTGAGTGTAAGAGGGGGCGGAAAGATTGTAAGAGCCATGGTGGGGGGGAACTGTCAGAGACATTGCGCCCCTCAGTAACATCATATTGAGTTCCGGAGGGGCAGGGGATTTAGCTCAATTGGTAGAGTACTTGGCTAGTATGCATAAGGCCCTGAGTTCAATTCCCAGCGCTGTATAAATGGGGTGGGAGGAAGAGGTTTGGGAGTTCAAAGTCATCCTCAACGACACATGGAGTTTGAGATCAGCCTAGGCTAAATGAGAACCATCTGTCATGGTTTGACCCAGGTGTCCCCCACAAACAATTGAATGTGTTCTGATAGATCAATCCTCAGCTGATGGCAGTTTGGGTTTTACAACCTCGATGAAGCTGTGTTGTTGGGGGTGAGCTTATGGGGTTATAAGCCAGCTTCCCCTTGCCAGAGTTTGGCACACCTTCCTGCCGCTGTTTCCAGTGCTGTGGCAGAGGTGATGTCCACCCTCTGCTCATGCCATCATTTTCCCTGTCAGAATGGAGTCTCCCCTCGAGTCCGTAAGCCAAATAAACCCATTCCTCTACAAGCCGCTTTTGCTTGGGTTCTTCCTGTGCAGCAACTAGAAGGCTGACTGCAACACCATCTCAAAAAAATAAATACATAAAAAGTAGAATCTGAGGTTCAAGCTTTTTATGAGGCCCACGTGTTTGCCTAGCACTCATTTAATTGACCCAGGATGGCTCCATGAGAACCCAAACTCGCCTTAGGATCCACAAGGCTGGTGACCACAGGCATGAAAATGTTCGAGATCTGCTGGCTCCAAGGATGGGGATAGGCCTATGTGGTAAGTATTTTCCATTTTTATTGAAGATCCACTTGTATACAGCCATCCTCTCACACCCACCCACAAGCACCAGGAGAGAGGAGGTCCATGTTCACACCCGCACTTTGGGGCTCCTACATAGCCAGCCGTGAGAGGATCAGACAGCTAGAGCCTGGGGTAAGACTCTGGCTGGGAACAGGAAGGGGTTACCCATGATCACAGATGTCTCTGACCTGACTGGCCTCCAAGTTGTCCGTTTCCCAAAGGGGAAGGCCTCCAAAAAGTAATTTGGCCAACTTGAATATACAATTTCTAGAACATGAATGAAATTATCAGTGTTCCACTTAAAGCAATGGTATCTGGGGCATACACCTATAATCCCAGCACTCTAGACTGAGGAAGGAGGATCACCATGAGTTCAAGGCCAGTCTGGGATGCACAGTAAGTACTTACTTAGTAAGTCGCCAGAACTATTTAGCGAGACCCTGTCAAAAGGCAATGATATCTTAATTCGTTCACAGCATTCAAATTACATCTACAGAATCAATTTAAAAATATGTCCTCCTTATTAACCTCACGTTTCATGAAGTCAACAAACGCACAAGCATATCTAACAGTACTATCATTTTAGAGCCACTTTTTAAAAAATCTATGTATAATTCTGTCACCAAATCACGGACCCCAAGTCATGGGAGTGAGTGAGAGGGAAAGATTCAGGTTTGAGAGGAGCACCTGCCTTAGAACACGACTCCATAAATGCAGGCGTGCAGCTCTCTGAGCTACTTTGTTTCCATTGACAGAAGCCACTGCCTGGGGGCTAAACTTATAAATAAAGTTTTACTGGAACCCAGCCAGGCCCATTGACTTATGTATTCTCTGTGACCGCACGTATTTATCATGGCAGAGCTGAACAGAAATCTAACAGAAAATGGGCAAACATTTACTCTCTGGGCAAGAAAAGCTTTTCAGCTTTTTTATTGGCAATTTTCATACATGTACATAAAGTATTTTGATTTGAGCCCTTCCATTGGCTGCCTCTGTCCTCCTCCACGTAATCCCTCCTTCTTTTAGCCTCTCCTTGACTTTCACATCTTTGTTTTCATTTGCCTTCCTCCACCCTTCATGACGGAACAGTGCTCCGAAGCATTCTTCCTCCTCTTCTGGCTATCACGTTCTTCCTGCCTCTTTTTCTTTTTTTAATATTTTTTATTTATTAGAGAGAGAGAGAGAGAGAGAGAGAGAGAGAGAGAGAGAGAGGCAGACAGAGAATATGGGTGCACCAGGGCCTCCAAGCCACTGCAGGGCACTGGGGAATCAAACTCTGGTCCTTCTGTATTGCAGGCAAACGCCTTAACCACTAAGCAATCTCTTCAGCCCTTTCTGCCTCTTTTTCTAGTGTTTCCTGCGCCCTTTTTAAGTATCTTTATTATGCGTAAGTATATACTTTGCATGAGCAAATCTTGCGAAGGTGCCCCTCTTTCCTCCTCGCTGTCCCCTACCCACTGCCTTGGAGTGTGTGATAGAAATATCTCAATTAGAGCTCACATCCAACTTTCACTTATTTTCATCACTGATGAGTTTTTAATCTTCCCAGTAGGCGTCATTATCTGAAAAAAATTAGTGTTTCTGACCAAAGGTGAGAGCAGCACTGATCTGTAAGCATAAAGATGAATATTCAAAGGGCCGTTTGGTGGTATAACAACTATAGGAGCTTTCCCCATAGGACCTAGGACCTTCCCAGCCATAGGCTTTTCAGTAACCTGCATCCAATCCCCTCCTTCAGAGAAGCCTCAGTTTCAAGCAGAGAGTGATCAGTTACCCCCATAACAGAATGCCACTGATGCACTACCTGGCCCCTCCTGCCTGGCTGTCCAGTGGTGTCACTCGCAGAACCCACTGCTGGTTAGGTTAACCATTGATGATTTTCTCCCCCGGCAGCCTGAGAAGCCCTTTCCAGCTCAATGGCAGCCAGCCAGCAGGGAGGAGGCTTCCAGCTCACAAAAAAAAATATATATATATATATATATATATATATATATATATATATATATATATATATATATATATATATATATATATTTTGCTAGGCTATCCAGGGTCCCCTGCCACAAGGACTGATCCAGACGACCCACGGAGGAGGATATCCAGCTGATTGGGGATGGGGAGGGGGGGCATTGGGGAATTGGGGATAACAACTCATTGTTGGCCCACTGAATAATATAACTCATTATGGACAATAAATATATATTTAAGACTTCAAAAAATTTCTTCAGCAATCAAAACATTCTCACTAAGTGGGATAAATAAAGAAGTCTATAAATAGCCTCCAAAAAATGTTTTCTCTCACAGAAAAATGCCAGGCAGCCCTTTGATGACTAGCAACACCTAACACACGGTGGGGACTCAAAATATTACTTTTGATGACACACCCGTTTTCTGAAGGATAAGTCAGGGAAAGGCTGCGGCACTTGCCGACTGCAGGGTCCTCCAGCCCCTCCGTGCTGCCCGTCCAGAGCAGCACAAGAGCTCCTGATCCTCTGGGGAGCCCTCCTCCCCGCCACACCACAGCAACGCAAGAGACAGCAGTCGTTTCTTCTGGGTCTCCATTTGCCACAACTTGGATGCTGAGTGTCTGTGGAGTGGGCAGGTCAAGGGTTTTCAGAGCCAGGGTGCTGGCGTGGAGCGGTCTGCTTCTCTACCTGCACCAGGGAGTGTGGCCCTCACAGGCAGACGTGGGAAGAGGGGGTGGGCTGTGGAAGTGAGGCCCCAGGGAAGCCACAATGTCTCAAGGACCCTTTCACACAGGGGGACGCAGCACCTAGAACTCCATTCAAATGATAGGGACGGAATTTCCTAATCTGTTTGTTCGTTTCTATTTTGAGATTTATTTCTCGTTGACAAATGAAGATTTCCTATGTGTCACGTACAGTATGTCTTGAAACGCGCCTGCGGAATGAAATAACTAAGCACATTGACATCTCTTCTTTTGAGGTAAAAACATGAAAAGTCTCTTCTCTAGGCAATTTTCTAACTTTTTTTAATATTTTATTTATTCATTTTCAAGCAGAGAGAGAGAGAGAGAGAGAGCGATTGAGCGAGCCAGGGCCACAACCTTGTGGGTCTGGCTTATGTGGGTACTGGGGAATTGAACCCGGGGCCTTAGGCACTGGAGGCAAGTGCCTTAACCACTAATCCATCTCTCCAGCCCAATTTTCTAACTTTTTATTGGTGCTCTTCACACATGTACATAAGGTATCCTGTTACCTTCCTTTGCTCCCTCCCCATCCCTGCCCCCTCTGTCCCTCCTTGCTTGCAGCTAGGCCTCTTCTGCCCTCCTCCATCCATGACACAATGTCCGTGAGGCCAAGATGGCGTGAGTCTTGCTCAGGTAGGGTCCCCGCTGTGAGGCTGCGCAAGCCATGGCCACTGCCCAGAAGGCGGTGTTCAAAGGCATTCCTCTCCATTCTTGGGCTCGGCTCGGAAATGCTCTCTGAGTCTTGGGGTGTGATAGAGTTGTCTCGGTCAGTGCTGAACACTCTTCACAGAGAACACAGGCTCCTTCAGAAAAGCGTCACACCAGTGATCCATGGGGGGAGGGTACTTCAGGAAGGTTCACAGGTAGCTAGGTCCTGCTGAGGCACCTCTGTCCACTAGATAGAAAATCACCTGAAAACTCCACACCAGGAAACAGGCAAAGACCTGATTTATTTCTTCTTGTAGAATAAAGTAGAAATCACTCTCTTCCATCACCAGGAAGCTGGTCCGGGAAGCAGCAGAAAACCTGTGTCTCGTGACATTGTTCACAAGTGTTACCCCCCCCTCTCTCTCCCATCTTCTCAAAAGTAGAGAGAAGCTCTGAGCGAAGTGAACTGAACCCTTTAAAGTATTTCAGCAGCAATCTGTGCAAGAGAAACAGTTTTCTTTTTTTTTTCTTTATTATCCATAATGAGTTACATTGTTTAGTGGGCCAACCATGAGTTGTTATCCCCAATTCCCCATTGCCTCCCTTCCCCATCCCCAGTCAGCTGGAGATCCTCCTCCGTGGGCCGTCTGGATCAGTCTTTGTGGTAGGGGACCATGGATAGCCCAGTCTTCAGCCGGGTTCTCCTGACCCAAGTGTGTTGTTACTGAGGGTTGCCAAGTCTCTGATATTCTCCCGACACAAGAGGAACAGTTTTCTATGGCTCAGAATAAGTTGAGGGGCAGCAAGGAAAGGACTTTTATGGATAAACCTGGAGACTTGAGGATCATGGCCATGGCCCAGACCAGCCCCGCTCCAGACAGACTGCAGGGTGGAAGGAGAGGAAAGCCTGCTGCAAAGGAGAACCGGAGTGTGAACCCCACTCTGGTCATTCAACCCTGTTCCCTGATAGGGCTTCAAGAAGTGATGCATCCAGAAACGGATGTGTTGTCTCATGCCTGCAATCTCAGCACTCAGGAACACGGCTGCAGAAGGAGGACCGCTGTGAGTTCGAGGCCAGACTAGGCTAGAGTGAGATTTTGTGTTGTGATTTGGATGTTAAATGTCCTCCATCTGCTTGAGTGTTTGAACGTGTGGTCTCCATTTGGTGGTGCTGTTTGGGACAGTTGTTGGACCTTGAGAATTGGAGCTTTGCTGGAGGAAGTGTGTCACTGGGAGAAGGTGGGCTTGGAGATGCTATAGTCCAGCCCCACATGCTGTCTCTCCTGCTTCCTCCCTGCTGATATGATGCAACGAGCTGGTTTCTGCTCCTGCCATACCTTCCTCACTGTGATGAATGCTACCCTCGAAAATATAAACCAAATTAAATGCTTTTCCTTCCATGTATCATTTCGGGTTGCATATTTTGTTCCAGCAATAAGGAACTGACAGCCTGCCTCAAAAAGCCAAACAGAAAAGTGAGCCCTAAGTGTGAGAACATTTATGCAATCCCGTTCTTGTTTTCATTGCATGCATAAGTGTGCATAGACCTGCGTGTCCGTGTGTGTGTGTGTGTGTGTGTGTGTGTGTGTGTGTGTGTGCGTGCACATGGGGGTCAGAGGACAACTCCAGTCGTTATTCCTCAAGCATCACCCACCTGTTCTTTAAGAAAGGTTTCCCTGTATCCTTGGCGAGCCCTCAATTCGATTATGTACATATTGAACTTCTGATTATCCTGCCTCGGCATCCCGAGTGCCGGGATTGTACGATGTGCCACCACACCTGGCTTTATGTGGTGCTGGGGATCAAAGCCAGGCTTCATGCAGGCTAGGTGGGCACTCTGCCAATTGAGCTGTATCCCTAGTCCCAGCTTTTGTTTGAGGCAGGATCCCCAGGGATGTGTCTATGTGTTCTCCCCAGCGCTGGAACGCAAAGCAGGCACACGCCCTGCATTTTTCACACGGGCTTTAGGGACTGAACTCAGATTTTCATGATTACAGGGCAAGCATTTGACTGGAGGAGCCGTCTCTCCAGGCCCCTCTCTCGATTAAACTAGTCAGAGTTGCATCTGTTCTCCACAATCAATCACACACACACACACACACACACACACACACACACACAGGCAGAAGAAAATGAGTGAATAACACTGTATAAAATGAATCACATTCTACAAGCATAGAGAAACCCGAAGGGCCATTGGTCCCCTTCTTCCTCAGAAGGATGGTCACCATAAATCATCTCAGAGGAGTGTTTCTCAAAGATCTGTGCAACCTGAAGGAACATGTTATTGCAGGAACCTACAACCCGAATGCCGGAAAGTTCTACCTTAATGTTCAAGGAGATACAAGAACTCACCTTAGCCATTGAGAAGAAACTGCACTTAAATCACCCACTGTCTCACTGGAAACCAGTGGTCTGAATTCATATATATTATGTGTGTGTTCATATTCTGAGGCAGGGTCTCCCTCTAGCCCAGGCTGGCTGGAACTCACTCAGTAGTACCAGGCTAGCCTCAAACTCACAGTGATCCTCCTACCTCTGCCTCCTGAGTACGGTATTAAAGGTGTGGGCTACCACACCTGGCTTGGAATCCTATTATAAATGGAGCTGCCTGCTGCCAACATCAAGAAATCATCTTCCTTCTTTCCAGTTTAGTATACGTCAGACAAAAACTTGAGGTGAGACAAAGATATCGATGCTGGATTTAGCAGAAAGGAAACCATCTCCATACCACAGAGGCATGAAAAGCACTTGCTTTCAAAATAGAATTCATTGCCAATTTCCTCCTGTTCTTTTGAGGCTAAAAGAAGGAACATGCCTCAAATCTCTAGCTCAAAAGTCAGCAAAGGGAAGTTCACCTGGATCCCTGCCCTTGTCAAGATGACCATCCCAGATGTTTTCCAGAGAAGCTGAAGGATACATCTGATGTCGGTGCTGAACATCGTATGGATACACTTCTATTTTTATCTTGGGTGGGGTGTTCATGTGTGTTTGCATGTTCCTGTGTGTGGGTACACATGTGTGAGCAGGTGCATGTGTATGTGTGTGCACGTGCACGTGGAAGCCAGAGCTAGACACCGGCATCCTCCTCAGTTACCTGCCACTCATTTCTTGAGACAAGATCTCCTACTGGACCTGGAACTGACCGATTATCTAGTTTAGCTGGACAGCAAGTCCCAGGGATCCATTCCCCTGTCTCCACCTCCCCAGCGCACACCACCATGCCCAGCTTTTTTTTTTTAATTTTAATGTATATATTTATTGACCATAATGAGTTACATTATTTAGTGGGCAAACAATGAGTTGTTATCCCCAATTCCCCAATGCCCCCCCATCCTCAATCAGCTGGATATCCTCCTCCGTAGGTCTCTGGATCCGTCCTCGTGGCAGGGGACCCTGGATAGCCTAGTACTCAGCCTGGTCCTCCTGGCCCAAGTGTGTTGTTACTGAGGGGTGCCATGCCTCTGATAATCTCCTCCACCGCGGCTCTCACAATCTTTCCGCCCCTCTTCCGCTCAGTTCCCTGAGTCCTGGTGGATGAGTATTAAGGCTGCTTTAAGGTTGTGAGCTTAGGGGTCTTCGTGTCGAAGATCGTTGGTTTCTGTCTCACTGGCTTATCCTGTGTTGATTGAATGGCTGTGGCTGTGGGTCCCTCGTTCCTCCCGTCATTCTCTGCGGGGTTCCATATGGATGAATATATTTTTTAAGTGGGTGAGATTTTTCTCTTTTACCTCTCGCCTTCCGAACCGCCCTAGCCTTTGCACTCCTGGCCTCCTGCCATGTGATCTAAGCTGGTGTCGTTATTCTATGAAACTCCACACGGATGACTGACGCGCACTTCTGAACGCTGCTGGGATTTTCTCTTGGTTTGAGGAAAGTTCCAGCCCATGCTGTGGGCTTCAAGCTGGCTTCTCCTCCCCTCATTCGGCACCTGTTCTCCATCCATATGTCACATCCTGGGAAGTTCGAAAAGATGCTCTCAGACTGTCCCACTCAGTAAACTGCCCGGAGGAGTGAACCTGTGAAATCACTTGTGACACCAAGGGTCACCAAGTGTCCTGACATCCCGACCCAGGAAGGCCCTGATACGGCCACGCTCCTGGAAGTCATTCCTCCAATTTCTCATTCTAATTTCTTTGTTTTCTCCTGGATATTTTTGGGGTTTGTGAATGCCCGTATGCATGTGTGTAGACGTATAGCCCATGTGTGTACGTGGGCGGCAGAGGACAACATCCGGGTCTTCCTCTGTCATTCCCCATCTTATCTTGAGACACAATCTCTCCCTGAACCCAGAACTATGAATTCAGATAGGCTGGCTAACCAGTCAGCCCTGAAGGGCCTGCTGTCTCTGCCTCTCGCGTGCCTCTTGCCTCGGGTGCCATCTCCCCACCCCTGGATGATCTCGCTGTGCCCTCAGACCCAACCTGTCCTAGGCTTCTTCTCCCTCCCTTGAATTCTTTGAGTCCACTTTGTTCTTCCTTAGATACAAACTGTTTACAGGCTGAAAGAATCTCACGTTCATAGCAACAACCTGTTCTCTGCTCCATTTGCACAATATCTCACACACACACACACACACACACACACACACACACACACACACACGCACATGTGCTTAGGAAATTGTTCTGGCATCAGAGTCCTCAAAAACGTTTGCATGTCTTCAAAGTGAATTTTTTTTCCTTCAATATTTTATCTATTTCTTTTCATGGAAAGAGAGAGAGAGGGAGAGAGAAAAATGGGCATATCAGTTCTTCCTGCCACCGCAATCAAACTCCAGATGCACCCACCACTTTGTGCATCTGGCCTTTCATGGGTGCTGGGGAATCAACTCCAGGCTGTCAGGCTTTGCAAGCCAGCACCTCAACCAC
Organism: Zapus hudsonius; assembly: GCA_004024765.1. NCBI lineage: Eukaryota > Metazoa > Chordata > Mammalia > Rodentia > Dipodidae > Zapus > Zapus hudsonius. The sequence continues at coordinate 3,110 of PVHP010046562.1, read as the reverse complement.
TGAGCCATCTCCTGAGTCCTAAAATGATTTCTATAGTCAGACGACGATGGGTGATTTTTGTGCTGGCATTCTTGTTTCCCTCGGAGCCCAGAGCCTTGTTTTATTTTAAGTCATAGAAAGATGTATTCTCAGAACCAGAGCAACCATGTCTTTAACAGAGCCATGGGGCCTCCTCAGAGCTCGGCAGACATCTCAGGGCAGCACCATACATTTGTAGAAAACCCCACAGAGCCTTGAGTGTTGGAGATGCATAGTCTCTCTGAGATCGTGGTGCCCAGGCCTTTCCTGGAACAGAGATAGGAGGAAGGGCATGAGACGTCTCCTCCCAGAGGAGCCTGGAGCCCCGCTCCTTTCTCCTGGATCTGGCCTGTACACTTGGCCTGGGAAGGAAAGTCCTTCTATCCTCTTCCAGATGATTGGAAATCCTGGGGAAGCCTGGCAGCCGACTCCCTGGCATGGCTGGTTGGCTTCAGCTCCTTGACTCCCCCATGCACAACGTTCTCCACAATCAAGCCACAGAAACCCTTCTTTTGCTATCCCAGATGCCGAAAGTGGCACCATCCGGGACAGCCACCATGGCTGCATGCCCTCCACCAGGACCCCTCTGCCCACCATCCCTGGGCCATGACTTCCGTTGCCAGAAACTCCCAAAATAGGCCGTGCTCTGGCAGAGGTCCAGGAGCTAATAGGGTGGCCATGTCGTGTCTTATGACCCATTTTAAATGAGCTCCTTTAGAATTTAGCTGACCATAAAATGTCCCTTAAGGTTGAGATTGTTAATTACCACAGGATGGCCTGCCTGGAGCAGGGAAGGCTGGTTTCCAGAAATAATCCTCCCCTCCTCGCCAAACAGGAGTGAGGCGCGCGTGGGAAAGGGCAGAGAGATCCCCCCACAGGAACTAAAAAGGTTTATAATTAGTCCAATTAGTGCTGTGGGCGTCATCTTTCACCCTCCTCCCTCAGAGCAGGCGTGATGAGCTCAGGACCCTTCGTGTCTTCCGAGAGAAGGGCAAAGAGCTCCTTGAGGGGTACAAGCCTGATGGCTGCCAGGAGCCACTGGAGCAAAGCCTCTGTGGTGCTGAGTCACCCCATGTGACGACCCCGAGTTTAGGCCTGTTTATCTAGCACTGCAAGGCTGCCTGAGAGGGTCCTGATTAGCGACAGTTGTCAGCACTCCCATCCCAGGCCCAGCCTTAACTGGCGGGTACCTCCTTCGAGCCATACCTGGGTCCATATTCCTCTTGGAGGGATGCTTGGGCAAAGTGGTCACCTATTAAAAGTGGGGGGTTCCTGTGGATCTTTCCTGGCTGAGGTATTTAACATGTTATGCAAATGTTCCCCCTAAGCGTCATCTTTGATTCTAAGAGATGAGTTCGATTCTGAGCCCTTTGTGTCACCCTTCTTCTCAGAGTTTTCTCTCGTGCTGGCTCCCTACAATGGATTTCTTGACTCATAAAACCCCTTTGTAGAATTTTCGTGATGTTTGCTGTTCAATCTTCCTGTTACGCCATAGACCTGGGCACGCCCCCATCTGTCTTGATATGTAGACTGGCCTCATTAAAAGTAACAGGAGTCTGGTGATGTAAGTCATAACATGTTAGAGAACAGGAATGAGACCCAGGCACTATTCAACACGCACACACGTGGTGGTTTGATCCAGGTGTCCCCCATAAATTTAAGGGTGCTTGATTTCCAGCTGGTGGCAATTTTGGAATTGGAACCTTGTTGGCGGTGTTGTTGGGGGCAGGCTTATGGGGTTCTAGCCAGCTCCCCCTTGCCAGTGTGGGGCACACTCTCCTGCTGCTGTTGTCTACCTGATGTTGGCGAGGAGGCGATGTCCATCCTCTGCTCATGCCATAAACCCTGTTGCAGTCAGCTTTCTAGTTGCTGCGCAGAAAGAACCCAAGCAAAGGCGGCTTGTGGAGGAATGGGTTTATTTGGCTTACGGACTCGAGGGGAGACTCCATCCTGGCAGGGAAAACGATGGCATGAGCAGAGGGCTGGACATCACCTCCGCCACAGCACCGCAAACAGCGGCAGGAAGGTGTGCCAAACTCTGGCAAAGGGAAGCTGGTTTATAACCCCATAAGCCCGCCCCTGACAACACAGCTTCATCGAGGTTGTAAAACCCAAACTGCCATCAGCTGAGGATTGATCTATCAGAACACATTCAATTGTTTGTGGGGGACACCGGGATCAAACCATGACAAACCCTTTCCTCCCACCAGCTGCTTTTGATGGGGTTCTTTCTGCCACAACGAGAAAGCTGACTGCAACAGCACACGCGTCATACACGAGACTTTGCTGCGTTAACACCACCCTCTCTGCAGTCACCATTGTCGGTGGTCTTGTTTTCTGGAAGGACCAAGTATTCTAAATGTTAGGGTTCCTTAAGCAGTGTACTGGAGAAGACTAAGAGTGGGTTTCTGAGAAACCCCAAAGGTTCTAGCAAAACAGTACCCACATTAAACCCCTTTTGAGATTTATATAAAATGAACAGCAAAATGGAAAGTCCGTGTTGGCACAAGGTGACCCGTCACACCAATCCACATCAACACAAACAAACTTCTCAAGAAACTTGAGGTCATCTGAACGATGTTGGGAAATTTTTCAAGCACATATAAATCCAAAAGGAATTATTTCATCAGCTCCATGCTTCCCTCTCCCGGTTTCAATGCTATCAACTCCAACCCCAGCAAGCTTTCACACTCCCTGCCACCTCCTCCACTCGCTCCCAGATTGCAAAGCTAGACGTGTAAATAGGTATTTCTCCTGCTTCGAGTCTACTCAGAAATGGAGTTTGCGTCCAATTAGAAAATCTGTCTTGCCCCCTCCACACCCTCACACTCTACCACCTTGAAGAAAGGCTCATCACCGATAGCTTCCTACAGTTGTCTACACACATGCTATCAACTCCTCCAGAGGGCTGTTCAGTGAAGAAATGACCAAGTGTCCCAAGTAGAAACAACTGTCAAAGATGTACACACTGGAGAACCCACCAAGAGGTAGATGTATTCATTCAGAGCCCATTTGCAGCAACTAAAGGCCCTGGCAAACCCATTGCTCTCTGTCTCTCTTCTATGTCTCTCTGCTTGCAAATAAATAAATAA
>PVHP010046561.1:0-13191 GCA_004024765.1 Zapus hudsonius | reverse complement strand
TCTGGATCACCGTGGAGATGATGTTCCAGTAGGAGATGAGGATGAGGGACACAGGGGCCAGGAGGATTACCACTCCCATTGCAAAGATGGCCATTTCCGTGCTGTAAGTGTCTGCTGAAGCCAGCTTCAGGAGGGCAGGTGGCTCACAGAAAAAATGGTTGATGATGTTGTTTCCTCGGTAAGGAAGTCTCAATGTGAACGTGGTGTCCACCAGGGACACAAATGCTCCACTGGCCCAGGACCCTGCAGCCAGCTGGACACATACCCAGTGTGTCATGATGGTGGAGTAGTGCAAAGGCTTGCAGACAGCCACATACCTGTCATAGGACATCACAGCAAGGAGTGCACACTCTGTACACCCGACCAGGAGTAAGACGACCATCTGTGTGGAGCATCCAGCAAAGGAAATGGTTTTCCTCTTCACCAGGAAATGGACCAGAACCTGGGGGACTGTAGTAGTGGAAAAGCAGAGGTCAGCAAAGGACAGATTTCTGAGGAAAAAGTACATGGGTGTATGGAGCCTGGAGTCCACTTGGATGAGGAGGATGATCATCAGGTTCCCCAGCACGGTGAGCAGGTAGATGGCCAGGAAGAGGAAGAAGAGGAGGATTTGCGTGTGGGGGTCCTGGGAGAGGCCCAGGAAGATGAATTCTGTCACAGAGGAGTGGTTCTCTTCTCCCATGAATGGTGGATCTGTTTGTAGAACAACCATATAAATCCATGAATGACTTATCTCAGAACACTTGAGAAAACTGATAATTTGTTAAATAGTATACATAATGGTGTCATTTTTAGTTTTGACTATTACAATACATTAGCAGTACCTATTGATAAGATTTCAGTGTGTTAACCAATCTAGATTAATTGATCTATTAATGCGCTATTTCCCTGTAATAATAAAATATCCTACTTGAATACGTCTAATTATTTCAGTTTTGAAAGAGAAATAAACATTGTCATATATGTCTGAAGTTAGAACTTAACCTTCTGAAATAGGCCCTAGTGTGAATCTTCCAATGTTATTTCAACTTTTCTTTGGCTAAATGAATATGTTGAGCCCATTAAAAATCTTCCAAAGGACTAAGTTCAAGAGCCCTTAGTGCCCATTCTCTGTCTCTCAGTTCTCTCTCTCATTGAGAAGAAATAAAAATGTTTAAAAAGAAATGTGTATGCTTATACCAACTGATTAATACTGTTCTCACTTTTGGTTAGAGAAGCTTCTTTTCAAAGATGCTGTGAATAGTTTGGAGATCCAACACTTATTAAGATGAAAGAAGAGAAAGCCCATTGCTTAGCAGTAGAAAAGACATCTCTACCACACTTTCCAGAATTCAGGCAACATTGTAACAAAAGAAGTGGAAAGAGTATTTGTGCTGTTCTCACTGGTCGCCATCTCTCTGGAGATGTTAGTAGTCACTGAGGAGACTAAAAGTCATTCAACCTGAAAATATGAGGGTGTCATAGTCAGTCACACGTCGCAGGGATGAATCTCCAAAACAGGCACAATTTTTGGGAGGAAAGTATTTATTATTGAACTAACAGATCCAGGGGAAGTTAAGGAAAGGCTGCCCCCCTTTCACAGATCAAAGCAGAGACAGAGAGAGGCCCAGCACCTCCAAAGCCAGCCAGCAATCACATAGTAACACTGTAATTCACAAAATGCAGAACTGCCAGACTGGGTTACAGCTTTTCTTTTGCATATCTATTCCTAGTATTTTGCATCCAAATTAGAAAGGGCCAGTCCCCAGGAGGCTAGGCCAAAGTGATACTTCCTCCAGCCAGAAGCCTGGAGACAATTAAGAGTTTAATAAACACAATTATAATAAATTCTATTGGGGGACATTTATTTGAAACTACCACAGTGGGTCTTGATAGTTTGACCTTAAACACAGCTTCTCTATCATGCCCTCCAATGCTCAGAGAACATTGTGGAAATAGGAGCAGAAAGAATGCAGGATGCCAGAAGTTTTGGCTCATGCTTTCAAACCCAACACTGGGGAGGCTGAGGTAGGAGGATTGCTGTGACTTTGAGGCCAACCTGAGACCACACAATAAGTTATAGGTCAGCCTTGGCTAGAGTGAGACCCTAATCCCCCCCCAAAGAAGCATGGGATCAGAGGGAGTACTTTGGAGAACTGCCTTTTGGGTATGAAGTGACCCTGTAAATTTATTATCTCCCAGTGGATATTGGTACTTACCCAAGACCTACATAATTCAGATCCTACAAAATTATTGACATCAAGTAGAGAGGAGAACAACAACAGAACATAGCCATCAAAACAGAAGGACTAAGAGAGGGTGCTCAGTAGACTAGGAGTCAGGGAGGGTGGAGAATAAATGAAGTGAACAGGATGGGAATATAATTAAGTTACAGAATGCTCATGTATTAAAATACCCTATCAAGATGTAAAAAAGAGAACTGAACATTGCCTTAAGTAAAAATAAGACAATAAAGATAGCCATATTAAGAATCCTTAGAAAACTATTTTACTACCATAACAAAATATTTGTGTGTATTGCTACACAATCCATACAGATAAGTCTGTTAATTAATAGAGATTACACTTGGGATTTGAGGTTCTAATGGGAACAGGGCAGATAGCTAGGAAGAGACTCTTTCTATGCTTATGCACTTTTCTAGCTTAAATTTATAATGTTGCACACATTTCCCAAGTGAAATGAAAAAAAAGAAAAGTAAAAATGTAAAATAAAAATGTGAAAAATAGAAATAAGGTAATATAAATGGTCACAATAAAAATTAACTTAGAGTACTTCCAAACTGAAAAAAAAACACCATCAACCAGATTAAAATTAGGTCAAAAGATGCTGCCTAAAGTCAGGTTAATACTAAAATTAATGTTTTAAGTAAGCCATAGCATTCAAAATATTAAATACTTCACAGTAGAATGACTGGATAGATGGTGACACATAAAGTGTGTCCACATAATGTATCATAGAGAAAATATCCCAAAAGGATTCAGCGAGTGTCCAGGGTTGCCATGTAGTGTATGTCGTGTCTGCAGCATGCTTACATGACCAACCTCCAACACTTAAAAGTATGGTTATTATTTACTGACTTTCCTGAGTAGAAGTTTTCAGATCCTGACAGCAAGATAAAAAGTACTAAAAGAAACACTAACAACTTTGACTCAAAAAATATTTTGAGTATATATGTTTTCCCAATATAAAATTTGAAATGACTAAAGAAATAATAACATCCATGGCAGATGAAATATTAATATCTTTAGTATAGAATGCATAAAGCCAAATAAAATTGATAACTATTATAGAGAAAGAATACATACACATGGTCTATAAATTCACATTAATTTCAATCCCAATTCAATTTAACTAGGCCAAACTAAAATTACACGCCCTACTTTATCAGTTGATTGATGATATGTTAATGAAGTAATTTAATTAAGGAGTGATGTGAATATGTGTTTTTGAGTAAAGATAGCTTTTCATATTTTTTTTAAATTTTACTGGTTCCAAATACTCTGTAACAAAGCACATTCTTTGGATCTGCAATATGACAATAAGTAATAACTTCACCAGATCCTTTATAATCTGGACTTTGCTACTTCATCTCTTCCCTCTTTGTATCCTACAACTTTGTATTCTGAAATATTATAAACATTTTTTAAAATTCAGTGAAAGGCTGTGCCTTGAATTCTATGTATTATTTTATCGCATCTTCATTTATTTCATTTCATGTAAATAAAGAAAATAACCATTAAATAGTTGACATAGATTTTCTTACAGATCAATAGCTTGACTGGAATCCTGGTTTCTATATCCAGTCCCCCTGTCTTAATGTCCATGTTTCTGGCCTCTGAAAACCTGATGACAATGAGAGTTAGTGGCAGAGTAAAAGTGAAGTCCAGCAGACTTTCATTGCCCTGTACTAACAGAGCCACTAACTGCTTTCTGTGAACATCTTTTTTTTCTTTGTTTTCTTTTTCTTGGTATGATTTTATTTAGCTGTGTGTAAACATCTTCAGCCCTTCCTATTTTAAAAAGGAAAATCAAAGCAGCACAGCCAAGAGGAGGCAGCAACCCCCATGGCAGGCACATCGATGGAAACATGAGATTTGATTCAGCTGCCAAAGATGAAAACGGTGCCATAGTGGATGAAGTGGATGGATTTTGAGGACATGCTGTGCTAATTGAAAGAATCCAGCAAAAGACAGAAAGACAAATATGGTGTGATTGTTCTAACATGAGGTGTCTGAAATAGTCTAACAGGAAATACAACAGTCATTTCAAGTGGTTGTACAAAGCCATGAATGGACTTTCTTTTTTCAATTTGTAGTTATAAGATGAAGATCTAGTAACCAGTCACAAAACATAAATATGAACAAAATAATATTCTTAACTTAAAATGGTGGTTTCGGTTTGCAAAATTCAATCTGAAAATATTTTTTTGAGAAAGAAGAATAAGTCTGTATAACTTCCTTCATTCTTTTTCATATGTTTGTTTCTATTGCTGGATTTGTCATGTATTAATTCCTCACTCTCGGCCTCGGCTTTCCTCCTACATGCCATCAACTCCTCAAACCCTTTCAGTATTATTATTTCTTTGATTGTATTGTAGCCATAATTTTTACTAAACAAAGCTTTTCCTCTTCTTTCTCTAGGGCATTTGGCATAATTTAATATAAATATTTCTTAAAAACTCTCCTTTCGTTAGAGGACATGCTACCTTCCTTCGCTTGATCTTGTGTTCTCCAACATCTTGAAGCTCTATAGCTTGCTGTTTTGGTGTATTTACACTGGGATAAAAGTGACCATAATTAAGCTAATTAATACACCTGTCTCCTTCAACAGTAACCATTTCCTTCTGTTTCTCTCATGAAAAGAACTAAGACCTACCTTTGTCCCAAATGTCTGTATCCAACACATTGCCATTAACTAATGTGAGCATGATATACATAAGCCCTCAAGGACAAGCTCACATTGCATTACTAAAAATTTATCCTCTGGGTCAGTCTCACCCCACTCTCCCCTCAGCTTCATATCACTCCTTAACTTTTTTTAGTTAGTTCAGCGGCATGTTTCCTCACAACAGCCATAGAGTAAGCCTTTAGCTCTCCTCCGCCTTCTATCCCATCTCAACCAAAAATACACCGCAGTTCTCCAAAATGCAATAATCTTTCCCCAGAATATTCTGGGTCATTTGGCTTTTTTAAAATACAGTCAGCATTAGTGAATGCTTGCTAAAGTATCCAACTCAATCAAGAAGTCAATTTTATGCTTATTATCCTATTATACAAAACAATTTGCACATACTTCATTAATGCAGTTTTTATATTATTTTCAAACTATCTGTTTACCTGTTCTTAGCCTGCTTTGCAGCTTCAAGATTCTGAAACATCTCATTTATATCTGTCATCTGTATTTCACTGTCACTTTACACATATGAGGGGTTTCATAAAGGTTAAGCAGGTAAATGGAGAATGAGGTGCACACTGACTCTAACACATCATCCCAAGGAAAGAATGAGTGGGATGAGGGGCTGTGTATGATTCTGAGAGCTTGAGCTATGACTTGAGGGTGGAAAAGGCTTCTTCCCTATTGAAACCCAAGGATTGATCTCCTGATAAAAAAAGAGTTTATAAACTCACTGCCAGCCACATCTCAAATAAGAATTCAAGTTCCATCTGCCTATGGCAAGAGATGGAGTTGCATTTCTATACGTGAATATCAGCCACCTATAATTACACATCTTCCTGTGGCAACCCAATGATGTCTAACCTCTCAGTTTCTGCCTGTGTCTGCACAGCAGGAGGCTCAGGCTGTATCTCAGTCCTTCTTGCTCCCAGCGTCCAAACTCCAATAGCAAAACAGAATGAGGAGAAAGAGGCTAAAGGAGTGTGCCCAGATAGCAAGAGATGGAGAACATGATAGCTGAGATTCTAGAGACATGGAGATGCTGTGGGTGCCCCTCACCCTTACCGTCACTTTGGTACCATCAATCAAGAGCAGCCACAGAAGAGGATTCATGAAGAATATCTATTCTCTCTGGAAGACAGGTGGGAAGCAAATAGGAGCTGAGAGCAAATGCAAAGACTGACCAAGACCTCCTCCTTTAACATAATGACGACTCAGAGACATTGAAAGAATAATTCCCCCTTACCGGCTTCCCACTCTCACCTGAAGCACTGGCAGGTGTAACATTGGACAGTGCAGGTGGTGATTAAGAGACTGACAGATGAAGAAAGCTGTACTGTTTGTATTCAGTTACTTCCTATCTCTGTATATACACTCTACTGCACTGTCCCATATATATATATTAGTTGGGGTATCATATGTACTATGAATTGTATTCTTTCCTAACCCATTGAGTGTTCTTTTATGAGAAGACGCAATCCCACTTCTAAGAACTCACCAGCTTGGAAGAGGTTCCTCAAGGAAGTCTCAAAATTTGAGGTATTAACAGCTTTTGTACTGGGGCATTCCCTGGAGCAATCAATTCTGTTAACTTTTTTTTTAACCACTCTACAATAAGAGATCCCAGGAGCATTTTAAAGATAATAATTTGCAACATAAATACCGGAATCTCTAGTCATGTCAACTACTTCACTGATGAGTCTCAAGGCATTCAGTAGACCTTTAAAAATCTCCATGTATTTGAATATTTAAGTAGAGTTATAAATACTGATGGCAGTGTAAACCACAGCTGACAGAAGTACTATTGTCTTGGTATCTGTACTGAATTTGTTACAGGATTTTTTCAGATATCAGAACTCTATGAAAATGTAGTCTCATGTAATTAACTAGTATATGCATTTATCTACTTAATCTCTCTCACTCTCTCTCTCTATATATAGTGTGTATATATAGTCTCATATATGTTAACACATTTGACAATTTTTATACTTGCACAAAATACATTTTTTTGTGCCCACTCCTCCATATTCCTTCTGGGGAATACTTTTCTCCTTCCAAACAACCCCTCTGCTATTTTGTGTTCTTCTTTTTATATATTTATTTTTGCCTTGATTCATTATCCATGATTACATGTTGTTGAGCCCAATATTGTGCTGGGAGTTACAGCCACTATGAGATCATGAAGGCAATGGATGCCACGCGGCCAGAATACAATGTTTCAAAACACTCCTTTTCGTTCTCTGGTTCTTATATTCTGACCATCATCTCTTTAGCAGTGTTGCCTGAACTTTGATGGGTGTGACAGAGATGTGTCATCTAATGCTCAGTGTTTTACTGTTGCTTCTTTTCAGGGCTTAGATGAGTTTTGAGAATTCCCAGTAGTCACCACTATCTGTGAAAAGAGACCTCTCTTTTCTTTCTTTAAAGAATATTTATTTGCAAGGAGAAAAGAGAGAGAGAGAGAGAGAGAGAGAGAGAGAGAGAGAGAGAGAGAGAGAGAGAATGGTTTGCCAGGTGCTGTAGCCATTGCAAACAGATTCCAGACTCATGTGCCACTTTGAGCATCTGGCTTTAACATGGCACTGGGGAACTGAATCTGACTCATTAGGCTTTGCAGGCAAGTGTCTTAACTGTTGAGCCATTTCTCCAACCCAAGACTTTTCCTCTCAATAGTGAGCAACACTACTAAAGGAGAATAAACATATTCAGAGGACAATTTGATTGGCACAACATGCAGTTAATCAAACAACAGTAGTCATTGTCCCACAGTTCCTATGATCTCCTAAGCAATAGGCTTGAATAGGCTTTCCATATAGACATGAATTTTGTCCTATAGAAAGGACATCAAAACAAATCAGAGGATAGTTGACTACTCATAACTGTCATTCCAATGCAATGGAATTGCAATGGGGGCTAATCTTTCCTGGTAGTCACGTATAGTTCATATGTCTGTTGCTGGTTAAGACTGATGAGTTTTCTCTCTCAGTAGCCTGCACAGCAATTTCTTGCACTATGACAGCTACTGCCTGCATTATGAATGTTAGAACTCGATACCAGCTTGATTTCTCAGTATCCATAAAGCAACACATATGGCATCTTCAACAATAGGTCCTGCATTCTAGGTCAGGTGGGGAACCAAAAGCATTGGCAATAACCTGTATTGGTTTGGAGTCTTCTTGGGCCTCCCTCACCAACTACTTGCTATGAAGGTATTTAATCCCTATAACCAGTTTTTGAAAATATAAGATTCATAAACCCTTAGCCAACTCAACCAAAAGGAAGAAGATAAGAGCCTAATCAGTAAGATTAAAGAAGAAATAGGAGGCATTATGACAGATAACACTGAAATCAAGAGATCATAAGGACATACTTCAAAAACCTATCTTCTACCAAATTGGAAAACCTGAAAGAAATGGATTTGTGTCCTTATGCATATGGCCTACCAAAGTTAAACTTGATGAGAAAAATAATTTAAAGAGATCTATAACAAGTAATCATACTGAAGCAGTAATTAAAAATCTCCTAATCAAAAAAAGTGCAGGCCCAGACTGGTTCACTATAGAATTCTTCCAGAACTTTATAGAAGAACTATAAGCAGTGAACCTACTGCTTCTCAAAGTCACTTTACTATTCCCTCCCCTCCACATACAATTATTACATATAATAGAAAAAGAATGGTTCCTATCTCCTGCTATGAAGCCAGCATTGCACTAATAGAAAATCAGAGATTAAAAAAAATCAGAGAGACACAAAAAAATGAAACTATACACTAATATCCCTGATGAATGTAGACAGAAATTCTCAGTGAAACTGTTGCAATGAATTTAGGAACATATCAAGAAGATCATCCTTCTCAATCAAATTGGCTTTATTCCAGGGATGCAGTCATAGTTCAACATAGATAAAATACATTACATAAAAGACTCAAGAACAGAAATCACCAAGTGTTTTTTTAATTTATGCATAAAAAGACCTTGACAAAATCCAACACTTCTTAGTGATAAAAATACTTTAGAGACTAGGTATGGAGAGAACATAACCCAACATAATAAAGGCTATATGTAACAAACTACAGCCAATATAATGTTTAATGAAGAAAACTCAAACTTTTCCACAAAGATCTGTAATAAGACAAAGGTGTCCATTCTCCCCACTGTCATAATACTTGTAGTACATAGTACTAGCTTCACATAGTTCTTGAAGTCTTAGCTAGAGTGATACAACAAGAAAAAAATAAGTAAATAGCACACAAATTGAAAAGAAAGACATTAAACTGTCCTTATTTGCAGAAGACATGATTTTGTATATGAAATCCTAAAGACTTCATTAGGAAACTCCAGAACTAATGAACACTTTCAGGTTGATATATATATATATATATATATATATATATATATATATATATATATATATATATATATATATATATATATATATGTGTGTGTGTGTGTGTGTGTGTATTATATATATACATATATTAATATATACACTAATGACTCCCTTATATTTCAAGTCATCTGTTGATTACTTCTAATACAGAAAATGGTGTTTACATGTTCAGGGCAGACACAATTGAAAACTATTTTGATTCATGTTGGTTTAATCTGTAGAAGAACACGAAGATAATAAAAACAGAGTTTTCTTTATTTTTAGACCAATATGGCATCTAAGAACTGCCAGAGGATCCCAAACCCTTGTTGCCTTTGTATTCAAAATGCTCCTATGAGGACCAAGATCTCAGGCTCCTAGGGGAAATTCCCACTACCAGAGTGCTACAGAGAGGCTACAGCCATTAGGAGCTAGCCCAAATAGCATGTTGTCTCATTTAACCTATACAGATCTCTCCGATGGAGATTCTGTTTGAATGTTTCAGAAGGCAGGGAGAGAGCCAGGGACAACTCAATTCCACCAAGACATTGGATGATGGTTGACATCCTGGCAGAAGACAAACCACACTTAACTTTCACATATGTCCCAAATGAAACCTACAAGAAAGTGATGAGACAAACAGGAGACGAATCACCACAGCAAGTCTGATAACCCATGAAAGGTCAATGGAGAAAGACACCAACGATTCCCAACACAACCCAGGGCAAAGGTCCAGAGATACTTAAGATCTCAACAACAACTATGACTCAAAACTCACCCACTATGACTCAAAGAACTGAGCAGAAGAGGGGACAGAAAGAATTTAAGAGCCATGGTGGGGGAGAATATAAAAAAAATAAATAAATGGGATTTTGTCTTTTGTTTTCTCCAAAAAAAAAAAAGATGCTCTAATGGCCTTATGCTAGCAGAGAAATATCACTTTAGAGGTACATTATGCAGAACAAGTACCATGACTGTCTAAATGAAGGTTTTATAATAGCTACTAAAACATAGAAGATCAGAATAATAGATAACACAGGTCATTCCCTCCCTTCCACATACAGACAATTCGATCAGAGAGTCCATGATTTCCAAAGAGCAGCTTGTTTTTGAATTTTCTATTTATTCACTGGTTTTTCAGACTAAGATTTGACTGCAGTTTTAGTCTTCTTACTTTTCACTGTAAATATCCCATTAAGTCATCTGTCTCCCCAAGTCCTCTCAGGACATCATCTCAGAGTCAATGATTACTTTTCTCATTTTCATGAGTACCCTTTTATGACTCATTTTGGCTCTCAAACATCAGCGTGGCTTTGTTGTTCAAGCAAGATCAGTACCTGAGGGCTTTTCAAGTATGTGGTTTGAAAACAATGGCTTATATTCTGTTAGCCATCTCTTCACTCTGCAACTTGTTTCCTGTGCTGTGTGGTAGCGTTTTAGTGTGATGTAATCGCTTTCCTTATTTTTTTTATCTTATTGATTGTTCTATAAATCCTGAGAATAATTTCTTGGGCTTAAATTCCAAATATAGGCAACAAAATGTAACTTTTGAGTGGTACTAAGACCACAGCATTCCAAAGAGTACTTTGAGCAACATTTATTTACTGCATGGGTTTTACAGTTTAAGTAAATATGTTGCCATGAATTTCAATGAAATGCTATACATGTGCTTTAATTTTCCAAGAGTTTACTTCTGTGTTCTCATTACATGAGAACCCAGAAATCTCTTTAGTCAGAAAATATAATAATATAAACGTCAAGTTTCACATTCATTTGTGTCCTCTTCTTTGCTAAAGCAATGCTATCTTTCACACATAATCTCTTGTGGGTGAAGAGATATTCATGAAGCAAAAGGCAAACTCTATGTCTAATATGTAAGCTACTGGACTCTAAGTAATCCTGGCAAAGAAAGCACAAACTAATGAAATATGTTTGCGTTATGGGACTTCTGCCAACAGAAATAGAGAATCATGTGAATAAGTGGCTGTACAGCATGGGCATGAGGATCTTGCTAAACTGAAGCCCCTGGAATAGCAGGAGTTTTCACCTATCTGTATTCATACACCTGATGGTCTAATGATGGGTCAGTGAGTGCTGTCCTTCCCCAGTGTTACAGTCCCTTTTTTATATGATCCAAGTGAGGGGTTTGAATCATTTGTTGGTCATTTCTTGGGAAATAAATCCTTGGGTTTCAAAGCGAAGGTTTTCTCACCCCCAAGTCCTAGCTCAAGCTCTCAGAATCCCACAGAGCCCCTCTCCTCAATTATACTTCTCGTAGGGTGAATGGGTGTTAATGTCAACATGAGCCTCATTGTTCATTTGTTGGATTAATCTCTATTTAACCACTCATGTGTGTCAAATGGTGTTGAAATACAGATGACAGAAATAATGACTTTATGTTTGGTATCTTCAGATAATTTGAAGATAATGTAAAAACTGCATGAAAGGAGTATGAGCAAATTTATGTATGCTCTGAAAATAAATGTCAAACATCACCTGAGTTGAACACTTTAGAAAGTAGTTGCACTAATGCTGACTGGATTAGAACAAAAGAAAGGTCATAGCCGGACGTGGTGGTGTACGCCTTTAATCCCAGCACTCGGGAGGCAGAGGTAGGAGGATTGCCATGAGTTTAAGGCCACCCTGAGACTACATAGTGAATTCCAGGTCAGCCTGACTAGAGCGACACCCTACCTTGCAAAACCAAAAAAAAAAGAAAGAAAGGAAGGTCAAGATGATTCTGGTGAAAGACTGTGATGTTTTGGGAAAGCATAGAATGTTTCTGGCTGATACTATGATGGAAGGTGGGAGAGAGGTAAGGATTTATTCAATGTGTAATATCAGAAAACATGGTGTCTAGTCCCCCCTACCCCACCCCCCGAGGCTCTTACAATCTTTCTTTCCTTTCTTCCACTATGCTGTGTGAGCCTTGATGGGCAAGACAGAGACCTGATTTAGTGTTGCTTTCTCAGTAGGCTATAGATCTCTGTCCCTATAGGTGGAGGTGACCATCTCTGAGAAGAGCATTGGGTCTTTTACCTGATGTATTGATGTATCCTTGTTTATTTTTATGAAAACTTTATAATTATGTTGTCCTAAATATCCTTATAGAACATGCTTATATTGTTTTGACAAAACATTACTTCTGTTAAAAGTGTCAGGTTTCAATTTACTCATCAAAGTACATGGTTCATTCTAATGCATTTTCTATATACAACCCAATTCCACCAATAAGACATGGGATATCGGCTGACATCCTGGCAGGAGATGACCCACCCATGGCCTATCATATAGGGCCCAAATAATACATATGAGAAAGTGATTAGATAAATAAGAGACCAATCATCACAGCAAGTCAGATAACCCATGAAAGATCAATGGAGACAGACATCAAGGATACCCAACACAACCTAAAGCAGAAGTCCAGAGACACTTGAGATCTCAACAATAAAGCTTAAATTTGCCCACCATTATTCAGGGAACTGAGTAGAAGAGGTGGCAGAAAGAATGTAAGAGCCATGTTGGGGAGAATATCCAAAGACATTGCCCCCTCAGCAACAACACACAAAGGGGGAAAAACTGGCTACCTATGTTGCAGTTCATAACCTCCTACCTATGATCAGATCCAGTATACATACTGAGGAGGGACCCCAGTTGGGTTGGGGACAGAGAGGAGGGAAATGGAGGCACCATCACAAGATTTGCTCATACAATGTATATACTTATTACTAATTGTGGTAGTTTGAATAATGTCCCCCAAAAGAATTAAGGATTTATTAAAATTATTAATTGTCTCCAGGCTTCTGGCTAGAGGAAGTACCACTTTGGCCTAGCCTCCTGGGGACTGACCCTTTCTAATTTGGATGTAAAATACTAAGGATAGATATGCAAAAGAAGAGCCAGAACCCTGACCTGGAGTTCTGCATTTTG
>PVHP010046560.1:0-13265 GCA_004024765.1 Zapus hudsonius | reverse complement strand
CTCTCTCTCTCTCTCTCTCTCTCTCTCTCTGCTTGAAAATGAATAAAGAAAAAAAATTTTTAAAAAATAATTAAAAAAATAAATAAATAAAAATAAAAAAAAAGAAGAAGAGAGGAAAAGAAAAATACACTAGACATTTAAGACTGAGGAAATGTTTACCAACTACATTACCTAATTTTCAGAAAATATATTTGTTCTTATAATATTGCATATTATCTCTTAAATAAACAGGAGAACACTGGTACTAGGAGTGGAGTTGATGCTACTGGAAAGCTGAGTGTGGGGCTTGTCGTCAATCTTCTCATTGCTGCAACAAAGAACCTGACCAAAAAAACAGCTAAGGGGAGGAATGGGTTTGTTTTAGCTTATAGACACAAGAGGAAGCTCCATCGTAGCAGGGAAAACACCACCTGAAACAAACCACTACTGGGTTTTTGGACTTTTGGAACTGATTTGAAGGAGGAATGTAGGACTTGAACCAGAGACACCTTCCAGTGCTGTAAGCAGAGTTTGATAACCATTCTGCTTAGGGTCTGAAAGACCTAAAGACATATAGGCTTTGGACTATATAGGCGTGGCTTATGAGGGAATAAAGAACCCTGATTAGACCAGGATAATAGCAGTTTGTGTAAGAGGCTAGCTGCATTCTGCCCATGTCCTAAGAACTTGAGCAGGGTTGAGTTTAGAAGAAATGGACTGGTGTAAGCAGATGGATATGACACAGAAATGAAAGTTCACAGAGATGGCTCGGTGGTTGAGGCACTTGCCTGCAAAGCCTAATGACCCAGATTCGATTCCCCAGTACCTACTTAAAGACAGATGCACAAAGTGACACTTATATCTGGAATATGTTTGCAGTGGCTAGAGGCCCTGGCATGCCCATTCTCCATTCTGTCTCTTTCTCCCCACCCCAACATGCAAACAAATTAATTAAATTTTTTAAAAAATATATTAACAAGCCGGGCGTGGTGGCACACACCTTTAATCCCAGCACTCGGGAGGCAGAGGTAGGAGGATTGCTGTGAGTTCAAGGCCACCCTGAGACTACATAGTGAATTCCAGGTCAGCCTTGACTAGAGATGCCCTCCATAAACTCATGTGTTCTGAAATGGCAATTTGGGAAGCAGAGCCTTGCTAGAAGAGAAGGTATAGTGTTGGGGGCAGGCTTAGGGGTGTTACAGCCAGCTCCCCCTGACCAGAGTGTGGTTTACACTCCTGCTGTTGCCACCTGCTGTTGGCAAGGAGGTGATGCCCAGCCTCTGCTCATGCCATGCTTCCCTGCCATCATAACGCTTCCTTAAGACTGTAAGCCAAAATGAGTCTTTCCTTCCATCAGCTTTGTCCCAGCAGCAAGAAGGTAACTATAACATGATCATTTTCTAAGTGTATTAAAGCCATATTTTTACTGGTAAACTGAAATCTACTTCTCTTGGCCACTTTTTCTGCCTATTTATTTGTTTCTAAATATTCAGAAACCTAACAGGATACAGGCTCTTCTAAACTTTGAGGTAATATGCCAATTAACTATTTGACTCAAAATTTTAGACACATGAGAAAAAAATGACTTAAAAAATTTTAAGGATTAGCATTAAGCTGGTTCTTATATCATTTTTTAAAACTATTACTTATTTGCAAGCAAGAGAGGGGGGGGAGAGAATGAGAATGAAAATGGACATACCAGGGCCTTCAGACACTGAAAATGAACTCCAGATGCATGCTCTACTGTGCATCCTGGCTTTATGTGGGTACTGGGGAATCAAACCCGAGTCATTAGGTTTTTCAGGCAAGCACTGTAACTGCTGAGCCATCTCTCCAGCCCCCTCTTTTTAAAAAATAAACACTTAAAGAATCTGTAACTTATGAAGAAAAATTCCTTACTTTGTAATGGATTGACAAAAAGCTGCCACCTCCTCATTCTGTACTTCAAATTCTTGTAGAAGAGAACTTCCAGTTGGCAAGCTACTGGTCCCATTTGGGTCTTTCTGTAATTAAAAAAGGGATTTTATTTTAAAAGTGAAAGATCTCTCCAATGCAGAAAGTAGCACTGTACACACTAGTTTTATGAAGAAATCAAAAGTTTTAGAGAGCAAATAATTCATATAAGCAAGTTTTAAAATATGGCTTCTTTTTTTTTTTCTTTAAGCAGGGCCTCAACTCTAGCCCAGGCTGAACTTGAACTCATTCAACAGCTGAGAGGCCAAAGGAGGAGGACAGTTGAGAGTTTCTAGGTTGCCTAGGCTAGAGTGAGGTGCTCTCTAAAAGAAAGCCATTTTTTAAGCCGGGTGTGGTGGCAGCAGTCTTAAATTGCAGCAGTTTGGAGGCTGAGATAGGAGGATCGCCATGAGTTTGAGGACAACCTGAGACTACAGAGTGAATTTGAGGTCTGCCTGGGCTAGAGTGAAACACTAACTTGAAAAAATATTAGAAATATGTCATGTTCAATCCTAGCACTCAGTAGGCAGAGGTAGGAGGATCACTGTGAGTTTGAGGCCAGCCTAGGACTAAAGAGTAAATTCCAGATCAGCCTGGGATAGACCCTACCACGAAAAAACAAACAAAAATTATGAAATGATTCCTTCAGTAAATTAAGATTATCTTCTATTTTAAGAGAAATTGAAGAGATTAAATTTATTTGGGATTACTTCAATAAATTAAGAATCCTAGGCTAGGGATATATTTCAGTTCATAGGCTACCTGCCTAGAAAACAGGAGACCCTGAGTTTAATGGCACATGCCAGGGCTGGAGAGATGGCTCAGCTGTTAAAGACACTTGCTTGTAAAGCCTGATGGCCTGGGTTTGATTCCCCATTATTCACATAAAGCAAGATGCACAGGGTGGAACACTGGCAGGAGGCCTTCGCCCACCCATACTCTGTCTGCCTCTTTTTCTCTGTCTCCCTCAAATAAATAAAAGTTTAAAAAAATTTAAAAAGTACATGCCTATGATTGCACCACTTTTAGAGGATTAGGAGTTCAAGGTCATCTTTAGCTATATAGGGAGTTGGAGGCCAGCCTAAGCTGGAAAGAAAAGAGGAGGGGAGGGGAGGGGAGAGGGGGGAGGGGAGGGGAGGAAAGATGAGAAAAGGGAAGGAAAAGAAACAGAAGAGGGGAGGGGAGGGGGGAAGAAAGAAAGGGTGAAGGAAGGAGGGAGAAAAAGGAAGGAGAAAGAAAGGAAGGAAAAGGAAAAGGGGAGAAGAGAAGGAAAAGGAAACAGAAACAATATGTTCCTAAATGTGCTAGCTTGCACATTAAGAAAGAGAATGAGTTTCAGAAGTGGGCATTTTTTCTATTTTAATAAACATTATGACAGTTCTTTAAAAAGTCCTTAAGTTTGGACCAGGAAAAAAAAAAGTTGAGGTGGGGGGGGAGGGCTTGGTTACACATGCCTTTAATCCTAGCACTTGGAGGACAGAGGTAGGAGGATCCCTGTGAGTTTGAAACCACCGTAAGAGTAAATAGTGAATTCCAGATCAGCCAGAGCTAGAGTGAGACCCTAGAAAAAAATGAGGGGGGGAATAAATTTGGTCAAAATTTGTTTGCAATTTAGAAAGATCAATTTACCAACTGAGAACAGATTAGTAACAGAGTTTGAAAATATTTAATTTGACATAAATATCCTTTGAAATTAAAATTAGAGAATCTCATTTCAAAACAACCTGAATAAAGGGCAAAGCTGCAGCTCAGTGAAGAGTGACTGCACAGCATACACAAGGTTCTGAGTTCAATACTCAGCACTGCAGTCAGTAAGTAGTAAGAACTATCTATGAGTTTCAAGAGTTATAATGAACTTCAATAACTGTGATCTGCACAAAATAGCACAAAGATGATTAAACTTATAATTTAAGGGAAAAATTAAATAGTTTCTTTTGTATAAACTGTGAGAGTCCTTTGTGCTGGAATGTGCTATGCACATCTGGGCCCTCCCCCCACCCCCAAAAAGCTAGAGTTCTACAAAATCACAAGTAAAAATAATAAAGCTCCTGGGAAAATGAGATTTATGGCAGACTACTCAAAAATAAATGTAACTGCAAATAGCTCTAGCTAAGACGAAAGTGGGTCCTGGGGCTTGGAGTTTGTGGCCCTGGAATGTCCACTCTCCTTCTACTTGCGAATAAATATATATGTATACTTTTAAAAATATGTAGGTCCTCAGGCTGGAGAAATGACTCAGTGGTTAAGGCACTTTCCTGCAAAGCCTAAGAACCCAGGTTCAATTCCCCCAGTACCCACATAAAGACAGATGTACAAGGTGGTGCACGCATCAAGAATTCATTTGCAGTGGCTAGAGGCCCTGGCATACCCATTCTCTCTCTCTCTCCCTCTCGCCTTGCAAATAAATACAAAATAAATACATAGGTTCTTATAAAAATACTAACATTGTGTATTCACCACACATGTATGCAATAAAACAAATACTAGAAATACAAAAGACCTTATGAATAAGTCATATAAAAACCATTCTTCATTAATTAAAAACAATATTCAGAGCTGAGGTGATGATGTACACCTTTAATCCCAGCACTGGGGAGGTAGAGGAAGAAGGATTGCTGTGAGTTCAAGGCCACCTTGAGACTACATAGTAAAATCCAGGCCAGCCTGAGTAAGAGCGAGATTCTACCTCAAAAAAACAAAAGAAAAAAGAGGCTTTGGTATGCCCATTCTCTCTCTCTCAAATAAATAAAAATATTTTTTAAAAAATTTAAAAACATGGGCTGGAGAGGTGGTCCAGCAATTAAGGTGCTTGCATGCAAAGGCTAAAGGACCTGGGTTTGAGTCCCCAGTGCCCATGTAAAAGCCAGATGCACAAGGTGGCACATGCATCTGGAGTTTGCAGTATCTGGAGACCCTATTGCACCCATTCTCTTTCTCTCTCTCTCTCTCTCTCTCTCTCTCTCTCTCTCTCTCTCTCTCTCTCTCTCTCTCTCATCTCTCTGCTTGAAAATGAATAAATAAAAATATAAAAAAAAAACATTAAAAGGCATTAGAGCCAGGTGTGGTGCTGCAGCAGTTGGGAGGCAGAGGTAGGAGAATCGCTGTGAGTTTGAGGCCACCTTGAGACTACATAGTGAATTCCAGGGCAGCCTGGACTAGAGTGAGACCCTACCTCGTTTCCCCCCCCCAATAAAAAAAGGCATTAGAGGGCTAGGAAGATGGCTCAGTGGTTAAAGGATTGAAAAGCCTTCTGGTATGGGTTCAATTCCCTAGCACCCAAGTAAAGCCAGGTCCAAAAAGTGGTACATGTAGCTGGGCATGGGCACGCCTTTAATCCCTGCACTGGGGAGGCAGAGGTAAGAGGATTGCTGTGTATTTGAGGACAACCTGAGACTACATAATGAATTTCAGGTCAGCCTGGGCTAGAGCAAGACCCTACCTTGGGCTGGGGGAGGGGAGGTTGCATGTGTCTGGTTTCTGTTTGCAGTGGCAAGGCATGTCTATCTACACACACACACACACACACACACACACACACACACACACACACACACACAAATAAAAATTAAGCTAGGTATGGTATTGCACCCTTTTGGTCCCAGCACTTGGGAGGCTGAGGTAGGAGGATCACAGTGAGTTCCAGGCCAGCCTGGAGCTACAGAGTAAGTTCCAGGTCAGCAGGGACTAGAGTGAAACCCTGCCTCAACACCCCCCACACACACATCCCCCCTCCCAAAAGTAAAGGGCATTAGAATAGTGTTATTCAAGCACTTGGAAAGTGGAGACAGGGATCAGAAGGTCAAAGCAATCCTTAGCTACACAGCTGAGTTCAAGGACTGCCTGGGTTTCATGAGAACCTGTCTCAAAAACCAAATGGGGGACTGGAGAGATGGCTCAGCAGTTAAAGGCACTTGCTTGAATGTCGGATGGCCATGTTTCCAAAGTCCCCAGTTCCCACATACAGCCAGGTGCACCAAGTGGCACATGCAAAGAGAATGAATTCCAGGTCAGCCTGGGCTAGAGCGAGACCCTACCTCGAAAAAACAAAAAAAAAAAAAAAGAGTTAAGTGCAAACAAATAGAGAAGAGACTAGTGGGGAAGAAGGTACTCAGTGGAGGGATATAGGAAAGGGGAAAAAAGGAAGGGTGGGGGGCTGGAAAGATGGCTCAGTAGTTAAGGCTTAAAAGACCTGGGTTCAATTCCCCTGTACCCAGATGCACACAATGGACCATGCTTTTGGAATTTGTTTACAGCAGCTAGAGACTCTGGCATGTCCATTCTCATATTCTCTCTTTCTCTCTCAAATAAATAAAATTTTTTTAAGGGAGGATAGGATGGTGGGAGAGGATTTATGATTATGGTATATTGTTTATATTTATGGAGGTTATCAATAAAAAGTTTTTTAAAAGACTAAGCAGTTTTTCAATTGGCCTAATCACATTCCTTTAATTTTTTTTTTTTTGAGAGAGAGAGAGAGAGAGAGAGAGAAAATGTGTGCAGCAGGGCCTCCAGCCTCTGCAAATGAATTCCAGACACATGCGCCCTCTTGTGCATCTGGCTTTATATGGGCACTGGGGAATCGAACTCTGGTCCTTCTGCATTGCAGGCAGATGTCTTAACCACTAAGCCATCTCTTCAGCCCTCCTTTAATTTTTTGATTTAACAACCAAATAATCACATTACTCTTGGAAGCAAAGAAAAACAAGATTCAAAAAATTTTAAAAATGGTATTTCTTTTGCCTAATTAACAATTCACACAAATATGAACTCTGCATTTTACTACTAAGTTTAAAAGGTGAGAATGAAAAGACTATACCTGAGATACTTGGCCCTG
This sequence comes from Zapus hudsonius, assembly GCA_004024765.1. NCBI lineage: Eukaryota > Metazoa > Chordata > Mammalia > Rodentia > Dipodidae > Zapus > Zapus hudsonius. The sequence goes on along the minus strand of PVHP010046560.1, from coordinate 6,499 downwards.
GGCTTTTGTAATTGGAGGTGATCGAATGTTTAAAGACTGGCTTCTTGTTACCGTTGCCCCAGAAACGGATTTTCCATTCACCTTTCTTGCTGGAGACCTCTCTTCAAGAAGAACAGCATCCCAAGGATCCTCTGCTAGCAAATCTGGAAGATTTTTCTCTTCTTCAAGATCTAACATTTCCACATTGTCCACCTTGGGCATCCTTAGAGGATCTAAGTCTAACCAGTCAAATTTACTGATATCCTCAGACTTTGGAGATACTTGCAGACTGCTGACTGAAGCTTGTGAATTTATCTCCAAATCAGTCCTTGCTTTCCCATTTTTTAAAAATTCTGAGGTACTAGCTATTTTGTCAAACAGTTTTGCCATATCAGGACTGACCAGGGGCCGATAGACTGGTAAGCCTCCTTGTGGATGAAATGGTGTGGCAGATGTCAAAGGGTATGAAAAACATGGAGACTGTCCAGGAAGTCTTAGGTATATGGGTTCTATAGATGGAAAAGCAGGCATCCTTGGATTGAAGCCGTTCTGGAATGCAGCCTGTTTACTATACGTTGAAGGATACACCGAAGGCAAAGTGTAAGTGGAGGGCCCAGACACTCCAGGTGGCCACTGGACTCGCTGAGTGCCAGGGCTAACATAGAGCTGTGCGGAGAAGGAAGGGCCCAGGACCGGAGGAACTGGCAACACGGGCACTTTCCTATTCTCAAAACTGTCGTCCAGTAATAGCTTCTCAAGTTCAGCCTGGGTGAGCTTTTCTACATCAATATCTGCTGCTCTTTTTTGGGAATCTAGTTCTGGAAACACCATGAGGTCATACTCCTGCTTACTGGGAGCTTGTGCTGCTGGCCTGGCGCTGCTGGAAGAGTGGAGGCCCCTCAGGTGTTCAGGACCCTGCCTTTCCCGCTGGAGCTTTGCTAAAGCCTCTGCTTCCATCCGCAGGGCTTCTTCCTTGCCCACGTCCTGCATGCCTCCTGGGTCCACTCGGGAACGTGGGCTCTGCTTAGATCCATTGCTGGAACTCTGAGCCATGTCCTCTAAAAAGCCCCCTGATCTTGTTTTCTTTTGGCTTCCAAAATATCAAGACCTATATATAAAAACAAACATAAAACAAAATTAGATACTCTAAACACATTTATTTGAAATCCACTCGACATTAAAGATTTTAAGCCACTTACAAAAATTCACTACTAAAAAAATATAAACAGCTGTGTGAACCATGAATAAAACAATACCTTGTGTACTGTTGGGTTCGGGTGTTTAGACACACATGGACTTTATCCCACTTCTACACCTTCAATACAGGATTTAATACCATGCAACTACAACGCCAAAATGCTTTTGATTCTTTTGCTATTTGATACACTGATCAAAACTAATTGCCAGGCATGGTGGTGCAAGCCTTTAATCCCAGCACTCAAAAGGCAGAGGTAGGAGGATCAATTTCAGTTTGAGGCCAGCCTGAGATGACAGTAATGTAATTGTTGAGTTGATTAGAGCTTAACACTGTGTATGTGTGTTAGCCTGGCATAGAGTGGTGAATAAGAGACCCCACTTCAAACAAGATGGGGGCTGGAGAGATGGCTCAGCGGTTAAGGCACTGACCTCCATCCAGTGCCTAAAGCCCCAGGTTCAATTCCCCAGGACCCACATAAGCCAGACCCACAAGGTGGTTGTTGGTATTGCTTAAGGAAGGCACGAGGACAAAGGGTTAAGAGGGTGTTGAATGAGGTCAGAAACCCAGGTGGCTAACGCCGGTAGGCATTTCCCTATCTCTGCCCTCAACTCTGAGACTCCCAACCCCCAAAAAAGCATGCCACATAGACCCAGGTTCGCACCCCAGCTGTGCCTAGAAGGTGGCAGTTTCGCTACCACCACCATCTGATATGTGCCCAAGCTCATGTCCACATGCAAAGCACGAATTCACAGGTTGCTGATTTCTGCCAATCTCCATGGTCTATTTCTTTCCCTCCCTCCTCCTCAACTCCTATTTAACCCACGATACTGTTACAATAAAGAATGGATTGGTCCCACCACAACTCAGGGAACTGAGCGGAAGAGGAGGCAGAAAGATTTTAAGAGTCGTGGTGGGGGAGAATATCAGAGACTTGGCAACCCTCAGTAACGACACACTTGGGTCATGAGAACCCAGCTAAAGACTGGGCTATCCAGGGTCCCCTACCATAAAGACTGATACAGACGGCCCACGGAGGAGGATATCCAGCTGACTGGGGATGGGGAGGGGGGGCAACAGGGAATTGGGGATAACAACTCATGGTTGGCCCACTAAACAATGTAACTCATTATGGACAATAAAGAAAAAAAATGGATTAAAAAAAAAAAAAAAAGACGGGCTGGAACGATGGCTCAGCGGTTAAGGCACTTGCCTCCAGTGCCTAAGGCCCCGGGTTCAATTCTCCAGGACCCACGTAAGCCAGACCCACAAGGTGGTGGTCCTGGTATGCGCTCTCTCTCTCTCTCTCTCTCCTCTCTCTGCTTGAAAATGAATAAATAAAATATTTAAAAAAAAAAAAAAAGAATGGATTGGTGATGGATTGATTGGTGTTTGGGACTTCTTGCCATGGATGCTTTTTCCCCAGGACTTTGCCTGTGACTGCGCTGTAACACATGGGCAACCGTGATTCCCCTAGGAAGCCATGCTTCCAGAGCTGAACACAGAGCCATGGGTGCCCGGTTTCAGGTCCCCTGCCGCCACACCACCGCGGTCACCTCCGTGCCACCGATATGGAGCAGGCTCCTGCCCCGGTGCACACCTGGCCCGGGACAGCAGCTGGCCCCACCTCCCGGAATCGGCGCCCCTTCCCAGCCGGGGAACAGAAGCGGCCCTGGGAAAACTCCAGCCGGCCAGACCTTTTTCTTTTTTTATTAAAACAACAGGTGGTGGCCCTGGTGCACTCTCTCCCTCTCTGTATTTCTCTGCTTGAAAATGAATAAATAAAAGAAAAAGAAAAAAACAAGATGGAAGACAAGGACCAAGGATACATGGCATTGGCATGCCGGAAGGGGGGGAGGGAGGGGAGGGAAGGAAAGAAGGAAGAAAAAAAAAGGGAGGGAAGGAGGGAGGGAGGGAGGGAAGCAGAGGGGGAAAGGGGAAGGAAAGGAGAAGGAGGAAAGGAAATGGAAAGGGAAGGGAAGGGAGGAAGGATTCTACAAGGCTATTAAGTGATTAGCCCTTCTGCTTTGCAGGCAAAATGCCTTAACCTCTAAGCCATCTCTCCAGCCCTCTTTTTTCTTTCTTTCTTTCTTTCTTTTTTTTTTTTTTTTTTTGAGGTAGGGTCTCACTCTAGACCAGGCTGACCTGGAATTCACTATGTAGTCTCAGGGTGGCCTTGAACTCACTGCGATCCTCCTACCTCTGCCTCCTGAGTGCTGGGATTAAAGGCCTGAGCCACCATGCCAGGCGCTCTTTTTTCTTAATACAGTTTAAAATTAGTTTTCAGAGCTGGACATGATGGCCCACACCCTTAATCCAAGCACTCAGGAACCTGAGGTAGGAGGATCTACCTTGTGCCTGGGCTACAGAGTGAGTTCCATGTCAGCCTGGGCTACAGTGATACATCCTGCTTTTAAAAAAAATCCACTAGGGCTGAAGAGATAAATAGCTAGGCAATTAAGGTGCTTCCGTGCAAAGCCTAATGACCCAGGTTCAATTCCCCAGTAACCTCAAAAGCCAGATGAACAAAGTATGCATGCATCTGGAGTTCATTTGCAGTGGGATTTCATTTGCAGTGGTGGAGGCTCTGGCATGCATATATATATTCCCCCCCCTTACAAATAAATAAAAACAAAATAAATAAAATTTCTGTCAAGATAACCAAAAAAGTCCTGATCTGTGATTCTGTAGCTATCCAGTAAGATAATATCGCAAAGGTCTATTTCAATGTTTTAGTTTCTCACTTTTTTTTTTTTTGCTTCAGTTTGATAGTTTGATTTAGGTGTCCCCCATAAACTTATGTGTTCTGCATGCTTGATCCCCAGCTGATGGCAATCTGGGAATCAGAACCTTGTTGGAGCTGTGCTGCTGGTGGCGGGCTCAATGGGGTTCTAGTTGGCACACTCTCCTGCTGCATGTTGGCCAGGAGGTGATGTCCACCTCCCTGCCACCATGTTGCTTTCCTTCTGTAAGTCAAAATAAACCCTTTCCTCCCGAAAGCTGCTTCTGGTTGGACGTTTGTTCCAGCAAGGAGTAAACTAACTGCAACAGATATGAAACTGTTGGGCAGTCTTAAGCCATCCAGATGGCATGACTACAGATGCATGGTGAGAGCCATGAGTCAAGCATAACCACTGAACTCCAGAAGACACCATTTCCTTCTTCTTCCTGCCCCCCTCCCCCACCACCTACCTTTCTAGGGGGTTCAACTCAGGGCCTCACCCAATAGTAGATAAGTACTTGTGATGGGTCAGATGTCTGCAGAGACAACCCCTCCCCTTGAGTGGGAGGTGTCTAGCTAGAGCTACAACCTAGGGGCTAAAACTGATTGGTCAGATATGAACCAATCAGCTGTCTCTCTGACTCACCTGGAAAACTTAAAATTAACTTCCCTAGAAGAAAGCCAGCCTCTTCCCTCTTCCCTCACATGGCAAGTGAGCAGAAAGACTGCTGAATTTCCAGGCCTTAGGAAGGGCAGACTCCAGACTTTTTCCCTCATGAACCTCTTTCTCATGATGGGAGCTCTCTATTATCTTTTCTTCTTATATTATGAACCTCACAGACCACATAATGGCTGGGAGGCTTTTCTATCCAACTCCATTTTCCCTTAACTAATTAATCTAGAATAAATGTATAATAAGACTTATTTCTGCCGGGCGTGGTGGTGCACGCCTTTAATCCCAGCACTCGGGAGGCAGAGGTAGGAGGACTGCCGTGAATTCAAGGCCACCCTGAGAACATAGTGAATTCCAGATCAACCTGGGCTAGAGTGAGACCCTACCTCGAAAAAACAAAAGACAAAAAACAAAAAGATAAGACTTATTTCTGTCCCTGTGTATAATTCTTTTGCATTAGAGGACACAACTGGGGGGGGGGGATTCAACAATTAAAAACCAAATATAACTGTGCCAAGGTTTCCCTGTAACATACTCTCGAATCATATCCCCAGCCCAACACTGTTTATTTTTCAAAAAATCAGATACATTTAAACAAAACAGCATTTTACAAAGAGAAAAAAGAAACCTAACTGTAATTCACACTCTCTAAGGGATTAACATGAGTGCCTTCAAAATGAAAATTAAAGAACTTAAGGTTGTCATTAAGGTTGTCTAAAAGGGGGCTATAGAGAGATAGGTCAGCGGTTAAAGCACGTGTCTGCAAAGCCTAACAACCTGGCTTCTATTCCCCAGTACCCACATAAAGTCAGATGCAGAGGCGCATGCACATGGAATTCATTTGCAGTGGCTGGAGGCCCTGGCACACCTATATTCTCATATTCTCTCTCTCTCTCTCTCTCTCTCTCTCTCTCTCTCTCTCTCTCTCTCTCTCTCTCTTTCAAATAAATACAGTATTAAAAAAAAAAAAGACTGTCTAAAAGGGCCCCTGTCCTTTGGTTGTAATTCTAGGGCTGCTGCAATGGCATGCACCATTAATTTTTGTAAAAATAAAGCTTCATTTAGTGACAAATAGTAAGAAATCATTTTCTAAATGCTAATTCAAAATATAAACTTTGACGCAAATGGTTTCCTGGTTCAAACTGGGAAAGACAAAGTAACTGGTTTTTTAATGAGGACTGCCAAAACTTCCCAACATAAAGCCAGAGCAGATACAAAGGCAGTAGCTACTTTAAAATTCTTCAAGAGGGCAATTAAACTACTCAATTGCATTTGCATACCCTGAAACAGAAGAATTAATTTAAAAAATCTTGGCTTCTGTGGTAGAAATCATTTACAATTTAAATTTAAACCTCAGAATAAAGCAGGTCAGTCCGGCCACTCATCTGAATGCTTTCTGATTCTAAGAGTTCAAACTGTGGGGTCCAAGAAGGTGGCTCAGCTGGGAAAGGCTTTGCCACACAAGCATGAGGACCTGAGTTCAGTGATGAACAGAAGGGAAGTTCCTGCTCTGAACCAAGAGTATCAAAGGAAAACAAAAATAAGGTAATATATTGTTAGAGGAATTTTCACATATACAACATGGCAAGAGATTGTCATTCTTAACCCAATAAGGAAGCAAGCAGGCCATAAAACAACAGGGTATAATGACACTTGCCTGTAACCACTAAGCAGTTAAGAGGTGGAGACAAGACTAAAAGTTGCCAGCCTAGGCTACATGACATGCTGCATCTAAATAAATAATTTTAAAAATGAAAATAGTTTAGCAGGGTATAATGGCTCAAACCTCTAATCCCAGGATTTCAGGTGGCAGAGGAGGCAGGAAGATTGTCATTAGCATTAGGCCAGCCTGGGTTACACTAAAACTGTCTCCAGATAGATGGGAAGGAGGGAGGAAGGGAAGAAGGGAGAGAGGGAAGAAGGGAGGGAG
>PVHP010046559.1:0-13324 GCA_004024765.1 Zapus hudsonius | reverse complement strand
TTCCCCGCCCCTCCCGTCCCTCGCCCCTTCCCCTTCCCCCTCCGCCTCCCGCCCCTCGCCATCGACAGGCTCAGGTTCTTCTACCTTGGTCTGGGAGCGAGGGCGACGGCGAGGGCGCCTGGGAGAAAGTTCACCAAGCGGCGGTAGATTAGTCAGGCCTGAGCAAGATGGCGTCCTCGGAGCAGGCCGAGCAACCGAGCCAGGTGAGGGGAGTGGGACAACCCCACCGCGGCGACGGAGACTCCAGCTGGAGGGGGCGCTCGGCACACGGCTGGCACCCGGGTGGGGACCCCCGAGTCTTCGAAGTCCGGGACCCCGACTTCTCGTTTTCCCCCGGGCCCCGCCCCTCTCCGGGTCCGCCCCGCTCGGCTCCTCCCCCGGTGACCCCTCGTGGTCGGTCCACCTTCCCGGGTCCTGAGCTCCTGGCTTCCCGCCCGCCGGCCCCCCGCTGGGGAGAGTTGCCGGGGTCTCTGGGCGCCCGGTGCCTGCTCCCCGGGGCGCCGGGAGGCTGCTCTGGACCTGAGTCTCCATCCTTGCTTCTCCGGGTTTGGTCTCCTTGGCCAAGGGCTTCCCCCCAAAGCTGCTCACCTGCAGATTTACCCAAACCCTGCTCCGCTGTTGACGCCTGCACAACACTGAAGGCCGTAGGTGCGGTGAGGAGGGAGCCTGTGTGCTCCCTGGCTTCCTAGCTGGCCAAGCCCTCCCGGTTCTGTGACACAAGTGGATACTAAGCTTGGATAGCATGTCCCAAGTCCTGTCCACCACGTGTGTCTAATTCCACTAGTCAGCCACCATGCTTAAATTCAATTTTTTTTTTCGAGGTAGGGTCTCGCTCTAGCCCAGGCAGACCTGGGATTCACTATGTAGTCTCAGGGTGGCCTTGAACTCACGGCGATCCTATCTCTGCCTCCCCAGTGCTGGGATTAAAGGCGTGCGCCACCATGCCTGGCCATGTTTAAATTCAATTAAGATGAGACCTTAAAAATGGTCTCAACCTTCACCTGTCACCTCCTCGAAGCACCTTTAAGTTTCCAGAGACTTACCAATATTTCACTTCCATCCTAGGCAGACCTCTATCACTTACTGTTTCTGTACGGTCTTATTCTTCATAGTCGATGAGAGGGATTGCAGTTAAAGGAGTCTCTACACCCAGAGCAGCCTCTGGTAGCAATGGGAATGATTCAGGAGGAGGATGTCTGTCTTGTAAAAACATGGGAAACGGGACAATTCCAGCCTTCTCACTGTCACCCGTTCTGTAGTTAGGGAGGTCTGAGAAGAGGCTTCCTTCATTCTTCCCTCATCCTACTTAATTTGCTGAGATAGCCAGACTTCTCATGTTCCCAGTTTTTCTGAACTGTTAGGTACTAGGAATGCTCATAGGCTGGGATTGAAGGTGCCCTATGTTCCTAATTCCTCGTCTCATCTTTTGACATTGCAATATGACATCGTCACCTACAGGTGTGTTGGGCCACATTCATAGTTATCTTGGGGACACATGTGGCCTGTGAATCACAGGTTGGGCATGACTGCCCAGGACATTTAATTTGCCAGTTTCTGAAGGCTACTAAAAGTCTTGCCACTTGTGAACCATTGTTGTGCTCAAGGATTCTTTGGCTCTGGAGTTTGCCCTCTTGGTCCGTGGGGAAAAGGATCTAAGGTCTTGTAAAGGGCCAGCAGCACTTGCTGGTCCTCAGCTCTGCCTTCCCTTTGCCCTCCTTTCCAAAGCCAGTCGAGATGGGATTGCATCAGAATGTGCTCACAGCCTGGGGAAAAGCTTGAACTCTTGCTGCCACACTGTTTAACTTGCATGTGTTTTCTTTCCTTTCTTTCTTTTTTTTTTAGTTGTTGGTTTTTGAGATAAAGTCTAACTATCTAACTCAGGCTGGCTTGAACTAGGGGTCCTCCTGCTGCACCCTCCCATATGCTGTGATTACTGGCATATGCCATCCTGCCAGGTTTAGGCATACCTTTTTTTTTTTTTTTTTTTGAGGTAGGGTCTTGCTCTAGCCCAGGCTGACTTGGAATTCATTATGTAGTGCCAGGTAGGCCTCAAACTCATAGCCATCCTCCTACCTCTGCCTCCTGAGTGCTGGGATTAAAGAAGTTTGCCACTATGCGTGGCTTTAGCATGCTTCTTTTTTTAAAAATATTTTATTTATTCATTTTTTCAAGGAGAGAGAGAGAGAGAGAGAGAGAGAGAGAGAGAGAGAGAGAGAGAGCGCACCAGGGCCACCACCTTATGGGTCTGGCTTATGTGGGTCCTAGGGGAATTGAACCAGGGGCCTTAGGCACTGGAGGCAAGTACCTTAACCGCTGAGCCATCTCTCCAGCCCTAGCATACTTCTTATTTAAGGTAGTTCTCTTTAGCAATTGTCTGTTACTCATTTTTCAAAGCTTGTTTGGATAGATTGCCCATTTCTCCTGTCAGAGAGGGATTGAAGGAACTGTTTGGGTAATTCCCTCAAGCATGCTTGCATAGGATTGTAGATCTGTGGAACAGAGCCTATGTTTTGTGTTTTGTACAAAGTCTTATTAGCCTTGTGGAATCGTCTCTAGCTTCAAAGGATAAGTGAATGACCCTCTCTTTGAGAGGCAGGAAAATATGGGCTCTAAAGCTGGTCTCTTTGGCTTGGAAAGGATGCCCCACACTCACCAGCTGTGTGATCTTGGACTGGTTGCCTCACTCTTTCATCGTTTTAGTCTGTAAAGCAAGACCAACTCCAGTCCCGGTCTCATAGGGCTGCTCTGACTTAAAAGTGTGTGGACTACCTGATGGGAAGTATGCATTATCATCATTCCACTTAGTAAGTTCTAGGTGTTCACTCCCAAGTGGGTGGAAATCTTTCTGTTACATTATCATCTGTTGTGTGATTTTTTTTTCACATGTTGACTACTAGTTTAGTGAAGTTGTTCTTTCTTTTTTTTTAAATATTTTTTTATTCATTTTCAAGCAGACAGATATATATATATATATATATATATATATATATATATATATATATATATATATATATATATATAGAGAGAGAGAGAGAGAGAGAGAGAGAGAGAGAGCGCGCACACCAGGGCCACCACCTTGTGGGTCTGGCTTATGTGGGTCCTGGGGAATTGAACCCGGGGCCTTAGGCACTGAAGGCAAGTGCCTTAACCGCTGAGCCATCTCTCCAGCCCTCTTTCTTTTGTTTTAAAGTAATTTCCTTAAAATTTAAAAGAATGCCACCAATGCCAGTTTTTGTGCCAGCTGGCTCTTAGGTTTCAGGGACAGACTTGCTCTTTCATAATGGCAAAGATTAGCCTTTTTTTAAAAAATATTTTATTTATTTGAGAGAGAGAGAGAGGGAGAGGGGCAGACAGAGAATATGGGCACACCAGGGCCTCCAAGCCACTGCAAATGAACTCCAGACACATGCGCCCTCTTGTGCATCTGGCTGTATATGGGCACTGGGGAATCGAACTCTGGTCCTTCTGCATTGCAGGCAAACGCCTTAGCCGTTAAGCCATCTCTTCAGCCCAAGATTAGCCTTTTTAATCTGTCATTAAGACAGCTGTTGGAATTTTACTTGTTGCTTCTACTCTGAGGCAGCCAGCCTGGATTTTATAGGGAAACCCTATTTCAAAAAAAAGGAAAACATTACCAGGACCTCAGAAAAACACCCTCACACCCTCATTCCTCTCCTCTCATGATACCAACATCCAATCCCATAATAGTTGCCCCTATCTTGACTTTGTTTACCACAAATTGCTTTAAAAAATCACTTATTTGCATGCATGTGTGTGCATGCAATGTATGGATGCACCAAGGTCTCTCTCTTTTTTTTGGTCTCTTATTATTTTATTTTATTTTTCAAGGTAGGGTCTCACTCTAGCCCAAGCTGACCTAGAATTTACTTAGTAGTCCCAGGCTGGTCTTGAACTCACAGTGATCCTCCTACTTCTGACTCCTGAGTGCTGGCTGGGATTAAAGGCGAGCACCACCACTCCTGGTGGTACCAAGGTCTTGCTGCTGCAAATGAACTCCAAAATGCATGTACCATGTGTCTCGTTTTATGTGGGTGCTAGAAAACTGCACATCAACCGACAGGCTTTGCAAACAATTGTCTTTAACTACTAAGCCATCTCCCCAGTCCCTTGCTTGCTATAGATATCTGTCTGTCTATCTGGGGGCGGGGGAGGCATGGGTATGCCAGACACATGTAACACTGAGAAGTTTTGGCTTTACATGGATGCTGGGGAATTAAACCCAGGCCGTTAGGCTTTGCAAGCAAGCACTTTTTTTTTTTTTTTTGAGGTAGGGTCTCGCTCTAGTCCAGGCTGACCTGGAATTCACTATGTAGTCTCAGGGTGGCCTTAAACTCATGGTGATCCTCATACCTCTCTGCCTCCCGAGTGCTGGGATTAAAGGCGTGCGCCACCACACCCGGCTTTTGCAAGCTAGCACTTTTAACTGCTGAGTCACTTCTCTAGCTCCTCATTTGTATATTTTTGTGCATTGGAGATTAAATTCAGTGCCTCTTGCATTCTAGGTAAGGGCTCTACTACTGAGCAGTGTTTCTAGCCCTGGGTCTTCTAGGAAAATTTAGAATTCTAGCTGGCTGAATACCTCACGCCTGTAATCCCAGAATTTAGGAGGCTGAGGCAGGGGGATTACATGAGTTCAAGTCCATGGGCTATACAAGCATGCACACAAGAATCCTTACTAAAAAGCTTGCTAGGGTTTTTGGGATTGTGTGGAATCCACAGATCATTTTGGGGGAGAATAACATCTTAATATGAACCTTCCTGTTATTAACATGGTATGTGTCTATATCTAAGATATTTTTTGATTTTTTTTCTCAATAGTATTTTGTACTTTGTAGTTTTGAGTCATGGAAGCATTCTGTTAAAATTCTCTGAATATTTTGTATTTGGTGATGCTGTTGTATGGATAGGTTTTATTTATTTATTTATTTTTGGAGACAGGGTCTTAGTGCAGGTTGGCCTAGAACTCACTGTGTAGCCCAGGCTGGCCTCCAGAATTTGAGAGTCCTCCTGTTTTAGCCTTTTGCAGGGATTACAGCATGTCCAGCTTTTTTTTTTTTTTTTTTTTTTTTTTTTTTTTTTTTTTTTTTTTTTTTTTTTTTTTTTTTTTTTTTTTTTGGTTTTTTGAGGCAGGGTCTAGCTCTAGCCCAGGCTGACCTGGAATTCACTATGTAGTCTCAGGGTGTGCTGGGATTAAAGGAGTGCGCCACCATGCCTGGCGTTTTTTATTTTTTTTTCTTTAGCCAGGGTCTAGCTATGAAGCCCAGGCTGTCTTTAGACTCATGATCCTCCTGTCTTCAGCACCAGGTGCTGGGATTATAGGTGTGTGCCACCACACCCAACTTTACTTTCACTTCCAATTATTTAATGCTAGTATATAGAAATAAAATTATGGCTTTTCTATATTGGCCTTATATATGCAACCTCGTTAAATTTATTTTTTTAGTTTTTTGTAGATTCCTTTTTCTCTGTAAATGGTTATATGATCTAAAGTAAAAAGCTTTACCTTTTGTCTTCTAATTTGTATTTCTCCTGTCTTCCACTTTTCTCTCCTTCTTCCTCCCTTTTCTTGCTTTCTCCCTCCCCTCTCCTCCTCCTTTTAAATGTTTGTTATTACTATTATTTGTGTGTGGGGTTGGAGGATCTCATTCTACCCAGGCTGAACTTGAGTTAGTTCCTAGGATCATTTGATCCTGCCTCATTCAGCCTCTGAGTAGCAGGGACATTGCCATGTCCACCCCTGTTATTTTTGTTGCACTGTTTATATGTTTTCTTGAACTGTTTGGGACTGTAAGAGTCATCTCTCCAGACCTTTTCTTTCTTTCTTTTTTTTTTTTTTTTTTTTTTTTGAGTTAGGGTTTCACTCAAGCCCAGACTGACCTGGAATTCACTATGTAGTGGGTTGCCTTGAACTCACAGTAATCTTCCTACCTCTGCCTCCCCAGAGTGCTGGGATTAAAGGCTTAAAGGCATGGGTCACCACGCTGGCTAGACCTTTATTATTATTTTTATTATTATATTTTAGTTATCATTAAAAATTTTTTTTTTAGGTAGGGTCTTGCTCTAGCCCAGGCTGACCTGGAATTCACTATGTAGTCTCAGGCTGGCCTCCAACTCACAGCGATTCTCCTACCTTGGCCTCTCACCTAGACCAGCTATACCTTTTTTTAAAAATTATTTATTTGGCCGGGCGTGGTGGTGCACGCCTTTAATCCCAGCACTCAGGAGGCAGAGGTAGGAGGATCACCATGAGTTCAAGGCCACCCTGAGACTACAGAGTGAATTCCAGATCAGCCTGGGCTAGAGTGAGACCCTACCTCAAAAAACCGAAAAACCAAAAAAAAAAATTATTTGAGAGAGAGAGAGTATGTAAATATGGACGAGAAAGGGCCTCCTGCCACTGCAAATAAACTCTAGATGCATGTGCCACTTTGGGCATCTGGCTTTATGTGGGTACTGAAGAATCAAACTGGGGTCGTTAGACTTTGCAGGTAAGTGCCTTAATCACTGAGCAATCTCTCCAGCCCTGTTGTGAATTTTATGTTAAGGGTCTGAATTTTCTGGGGGTTTTGCTTGTTTGTTTGAGACAGGGTTTTGCTGTGTAACCTAAACTGGTCTGGAAATCATGTTCTCCTGAGTACCGGAATTACAGGTGTGCAACACTGCACTGGACTGGATTTTGTAGTCTTTAAAGAATGTTGGGGACTGGAGAGATGGCTCAGCAGTTAAGGCACTTGCCTGTAAAGCAGAGGATCTAAATTCAGTTGCCAAGTACCCACACATAGCCAGATGCACAAGATGGCACATGTGTCTGGAGTTTGTTTGCAGTGGCTGGAGGCCCTGGCACACCCATTCTTTCTTCTCTCTGTCTCTCTACTTTAAATAAATAAATAAATAAAATATTAAAAAAATAATGTTGGTGGCTGGAGAGAGGCTTCAGTTGTCAAGGCATTTGCCTGCAAAGCCTAACAACCTGTGTTCAATTCCCCAGTACCCACGTAAAGGGAGATGCACAAAGTGTTGCATGCATATGGAGTTTACAGCAGCTGGAAGCCCTGTTGTACCCATTCTCTTTGTCTGTTTTCTCTTCTCTTCTCTTCTCTTCTCTTCTCTTCTCTTCTCTTCTCTTCTCTTCTCTTCTCTTCTCTCTGTTTGCAAATATATATATATATATATATATATATATATATATATATATATATATGTGTGTGTGTGTGTGTGTATAACGAATGTTGGGCTTTGTTCTGATGGGGAGTTAATCTGTGATTCTTTCAAGTCCTGCTTTAAGTGTTGTTAGAATAGCCTTTACTCTAGGGCTAATTTTACCTACTCCCCAGGATGAAGACCTTATGGGTGCCCTGAACAAACAGGTCAGCACTCTTCACCTCACAGCTTTCTCCTCACTCTTTTGTGTCCACCCTGGTGGTTTCACCCTACACATGAACAGATTTTGTTGGACAGTAATGCCTCAGGGGAGTTTCCATGCAGAGTTCTGGAGCTTGTTCTTGGGTAGCTCTTTCTTTTTCTGCAGCTTTTACCTTCCTTAGCTTCTTTGAACTCTGGTCTCTGACTCCTCACCCAGGGACACTGCCATGCTCTGCTGGTGATTCCCTGCTTCCTGGAAGAATGCCACGGTGGTTTTAGGGCTCAGATCATTTGCACTGTTAGGGTCACAGTCCTGTGCTGCCGCTGCATGGTGTCTGTAGTGTTTTCAGTTATTCTTTCCTTACCTGTCCTCCCTACCCCTTCCCTCCCCCTCCTTTCCCCTCCCCCTCCCCTCCCCTCCTCTTCCCTTTCCCTTTTTCTTTCCCCTTTCTTCTCTTTCCGTTCCCTTTCCTTTTTCCTATTCACTTTTCTCTTTCCTTCCATCTTTCCCTTTCCCTTTCTTATCCCTTCCCCTACTGCTCCCTTAGCAATCATTAACTGCCAGTAACTCCTCAGGGGGCCTCATGATCTGCTCCAGCATCCAGAACAAAATATTCATGGGCTCAGTATTATACATGACCTTGAACTTCAGATTCTTCTGATTCCAGCTCCCAAGTGCTGGGATTATAATTGTATGCTACCACATCTGGTTTATGTGGTGCTTGAGTTCAAACCCAGGGCTTCATTCATAATAGGCAAGCACTCTACCAAGAGCCACATCTCAGCCCTGCTTAGTTTTTTAATGACTTACATTGTGAGGGTAAATCTAGTCTCTGTTGCTCCATCATGGTCAAAAGTAGAAGTCAGCCGGTTGTGGTGGCACACGCCGGTAGGACTAATGTACTTCTATGTGCCAATGATATTTGTGTAATATATGCTTGTGTTTCTAGGTAGAAAATTAAAATTTTTCCTGCCACATAAAAAAAAAAAAAAAAGTAGAAGTCATTGGTTGATTTTGAGCAGAGGAGTGACACAATTTAATTTTCATTATCTCCTTCAGTGCTGAACTTATGTGGTAGTATTGTTCCCATGATGAAGAAACAGGTTCAAACAGGCCAAATAGCATAATGTAGTCATTCAGTTATTCATACCAAAGCTCACACAATTTCCACCATGCCAACTGCCTCAAAAAGTATGTGTGGACTGGCTTGGCAGATGGAGAATGACTGTTGCTAGATATGGGGGTTCTTCCATTGCTCAAGTTTATGAACTCTTATGAGGTTGATCTGTGCTGTGCAATGTGATAAATAGCTGGGCAAGCCTCCAGCAAAGGAAGATCAGTTCCTTGGCAGCAGGAGTCAGGGTACCTTTGTTATGTGAAAAGCATTTATTTCTATCACTGGTCTCTTTTTTTTTAAACACCAAGGTAGGGTGTCTCTCTAGTCCAGGCTGACCTGGAATTCACTATGTAGTCTCAGGGTAGCCTCGAACTCACTGTGATCCTCCTATCTCTGCCTTCCCAGTGCTGAGATTAAAGTGTATGCCACCATGCCTAGCTAAATATTTTTATTTATTTGCAAGTAAAGAGATGGACAGAGAGAGAAAATGGGTGCCCCTAGGCCTCAAGCCAACTGCAAATGAACTCCAGAGGCATGCACTACTTTGTGCATCTGGCTTTATGTACGTACTGTGGAATTGAACCTGGGTCGTTAGGCTTTGCAGGCAAGCACCTTAGCCACTGAGACATTTCTCCATCCCTGACTTTTTTGTTATTGTTGTTTTGAGGCAGTCTCACACTAGCCCAGGCTCATCTCTAACTCACTTTGTAGCTCAGACTGGTCTTGAACTCATGGCAATTCCGTTACCTCAGTCTCCTGAGTGCTGAGATCATAGGTGTTGAGCCACCACACCTGGCTTTTTTTTTTTAAACTTTTTATTGACAACTTCTATAAATATAGATTATATATCATGATCATAATCTTATCCTCTGCCTACCCTTCCTCCCCTTTGTCCCCTTTCACTTCCTCCTCCTTTCTGTAGTCTTTCTTCTATCTTGATGTCATCATTATTTTCTCCCTCCTATTCATGTAGGTCTTATGTAGGTAATATCAGCTACTGTGAGGTCATGAATATCAAGGCCACCTGGGTCTGGAAGATAGTATTATAGGCACTCCTCTCTTTCCTTTAGTTCTTACATTCTTTCTGCTACCTCTTCTATAATGATCCCTGAGCCTTAAAGGGTGTGATAGAGTGTCTCAGTGCTGAATACACCATTATCACTTCTCCTTAGCACTTTGATGTGGGTTTTTATTTTTTTTTATTTTTTGAGGTACAGTTTTACTTTCACCCAGGCTGACCTGGGACTCACTCTGTAGTCCAAGGGTAGCCTTGAATTCAGTGATCTTCCTACCTCTGCCTCCCAAATGCTAGGATCAAAGGTGTACGCCACCCTAGTTGTCACCACCATCTGAGAAGAGAAGCTTCTCTAACAAAAAATGAGAGTAACATTAATATATGGGCATAAACATAAAAAAGTGCTTAGAGGGCTGGAGAGATGGCTCATCAGTTAAGGCACTTTCCTGCAAAGCCTAACAACAGGGTTCGGTTTCTCAGTGCCCTTGTAGAGCCAGATGCACAAGGTGGCGCGTGCATCTGGAGTTCATTTACAGAAACAGGAGTCTCTGGCTCACCCATTCTCTGGTTCTCTCTGTCTTTCTCAAATAAATGAATAAATATTTTTTAAAAAAGTGCTTAGAGGGCAGTTTGGTGGATATGTGCATTTAGCCAGACAACAGCTGGTTGTTGTTTGGTGTTTCTTCCCTAGGGCTCATGACCTCCCCAGCCATAGGTTTTTGACTAGATCTTCAGTACCAGGCATGCATTCCCTCCTGTGGAGCACTCTTTTTTTTTTTTTTTATAAATATTTTATTCATTTTCAAGCAGAGAGAGAGACAGAGAGAGAGAGAGAGAGACAGAGAGAGAGAGAGAGAGAGAGAGAGAGCGCACCAGGGCCACCACCCTGTGGGTCTGGCTTATGTGGGACCTGGGGGATCGAACCTGGGGTCCCAGGCACTGGAGGCAAGTGCCTCAACCGCTGAGCCATCTCTCTAGCCCTGCACTCTTAATTTCAGTTAGAGAGCAGTTGGTTTCCCCCATAACAGACATGCTATCATTGCATCATTTGGTAAATTTGGCCTGACTGGCCAGCTGTAAGGCTTTCAGGGTCCACTGCTGGTTAATACCATTGATGATGTCTCTCCTCCCCAAAGACTGTGTGCTATATAGCTCTTTCTAGCATCCTGACAGCTGATAGCTAGTCAACAGAGAGGAGGCTTCCAGCTCACCTCCAGTTTGATTTCTCAGCGCCCCACTGCCCAAGCATGTGGAGTCTTCAGCAATAGAGCAATAGGGTCTTAAAAATCTAGTTCTGGTGGGCAACCAAGAGCCTTGGCAATGACTGTAATGTTTTGGGGGCATCAGGGACCTCCCTGGCCAAGAACTCCTGGCACTGAAATTTTTCTAGTAATAATCTATGGCTTCTGGGTCCACAATTATCCATGTCTATGGGATACTTCTGTCCATACTCTTTCTTTAAATATATAGATTATTGGCTAGCAAGTTTTTATTTTTAAAAATATGTTCATTTCTTTATGAGTAGAGAAAGAGAAAATATTAATGAATATGGACGTGTTGAGGGTCTCTTGCCATGCTAACAAACTCTAGATGCTTGTGTATTTGGTTTGACATTCGTACTAGGGAATTAAAACTGGGCCCTGAGGCTTTGGAAGGAAACAAGCACCTTTAACCACTGGGCCATCTCTCTAGTCTTTAAAGTTTTGCTCATTTCCTTTTTTTTTTTTTTTGGTTTCTGAGGTAGGATCTCTCAGGTAGGATCACCCAGGCTGACCTGGACTTCACTCTGTAGTCCCCCAGGCTGTCCTCAGACTCATAGCAATCCTCCTACCTCTGCCTCTCAAGTGCTGGAATTAAAGGTGTGTTCCACCATGCCTGGCCTTTTCTCGTCTTGGCTCTCTCCATTCTGACCCCAAAGATACTGAGTGCAGATTACCCTGGAGCCTCTTCCTTACCTCAGTTGGTGGCTCCTTTTGAGTGTGTAATAGGGAGATTTGATTTAGTAAAGGAAGTGGGAGAAAGAATGCTTCCTGGAGGAAGTGCTTTAGCTGACTGTGGAGGCTGCTGGCATGTCTGAGAGGGCAGGCTGGGTACAGCATGTGCAAAGGCCCCTTAACTGTGGAAGCAAAAGCAGCGTGTCTGTTGTGGACAGAGCCTGGTAGTGGGGTACTGCATGGGACCTGAGATGTAGTCAGAATAGGTGTGCAGAGCTTCTTTTTTTTTTGGTCTTTTGAGGTAAGGTCTCACGCTAGCCCAGGCTGACCTGGAATTCACTCTGTAGTCTCAGGGTGGCCTTGAACTCATGGCGATCCTCCTACCTCTGCCTCCGGAGTGCTGGGATTAAAGGCGTGCGTCACCACGCCCGGCCTTGTGTGCAGAGCTTCTAAGGCCCTACAGAGGAGTCTGGGTATCTTTCTGTCTTCTGTGAACAGTAGTATTATGTGTGTAGGTAAATAAATAAGGGAGAAAATGATCTGGTTATCCTTTGGATGTGAGCATCTGTTTGCATTGTGAAAAGGGTGTTGGAAGAGAGCCAGCACAGATGTGGAGAAGTAAGAGGCAAGAGATTGTGGAAGCTAGACCCAAAGTGATGGTGGTGGAGAAGGGTGGTGGAAGAGCGAGGGATGAGAGGGATGAAAGTGGAAGGTTTGATTCCATGGCTGCTTAGGAGGGTATATTGCAGGAGGTGATAATGGGTTATGGTGAAGCTTGTCCTATTCAGACAGATAACACTGAAAGAGGACATCTGTGGCAGAGCCACGGGACTGCAGGTCTGCTATGGGACTTGAAAGTTTATGGAGAGTCAGGAAGCCAGTGTAATGTTGAGCTTAGAGGGATCTGGTCCAGAGTTCTAAGTGTGTGTGCTTAGTGATGCCTGGAACCTGATAGAATGGAGGAAGAGAAAGGTCACTCAGGTTTTGGGACTGCACTTATATAGTTAGTTACAGGCTGGCTGACCTTCTTGCCCTGGATGGTAGAACTCTTGGGATAGGACTTTGAATGGAGGGATTGAGTCCTTCATCCAGCAGAGTACTTGCACTGTGCAAAGTGCCTGCTGTGTGGTGGCAGATGGGTGTGAGGAAATCCTTGGGAACCCTCTATCAATGGTACTCTTCTCCAGCCTTCTGTCCTTTCTCTCAGGAGGCTTGGCAAGGGGTCACTCACCAGCTGGGAGGAGAATGGAGGCTATTGGCTGGCTCCTGGGACACACACATTAGCTGTACTTGTCTGGGTAGTATCCGAAGATAATTGGCAATTGACTTGAACATCAGTAACAGTAAACTAATCATAACTCACTCAAAGTGCTTCTTTTATTCTTGTGGAGATTTTACATTTAGTCAGCCTCTGTTTCCCTTTTCCCTCCTACCCTCCCTCCGTGTCCTTATCTCCCCCTCTCTCATCTCATGTAGTGAAGGGTTGAAGGGTGCACACATGTGTGAGGGTGAGGTGGTGGTGGGCCATGGTGATGCTTCTCTCTTAGCCTGCCACTAGATTATTTCCCTGAATGAGTTTCCATGTGGCTATTGTGCAGTAGGATTCTTTGTGACTGGCAATACCTAAGAATCAGTGTGATGAGGTGGGCTGTGCACCTGCAATTCCAGCATTTGGTACTAAGATAGGATGGTGGGTAGTTTAAGGTCACCGTGAACTACCTGTAGAGTCTGAGGTCATCCTGGGCTACATGGGATCCTGTCTCAAAATGAGAACCATTGTAGCATCCTCACTTCTTGGCTCAGGGGTTTTCAGCCTTTTGACATTTTGACACCATGTCATCATCTGCAAAGTTCACTTTCAAAAGTGCCGCAGT
>PVHP010046558.1:0-13241 GCA_004024765.1 Zapus hudsonius | reverse complement strand
TTCTTTCTCTCTCTCTTTCTTTCTTTCTTTCCTTTCTTTCTTTCCTTCCTTCCTTCCTTCCTTCCTTCCTTTCTTTCTTTCTCTTCCTTCTTTCTTTCTCTTTCTGTCTTTGTTCCTTCCTTCCTTTTCTTTCCTTCCTTCCTTCCTTCCTTCCTTCCTTCCTTCCTTCCTTCCTTCCTTCCTTCCTTCCTTCCTTCCTTTCCTTCCTTCCTTCCTTCCTTTCTTTCTTTCTCTTTCTCTTTCTTCTTTCTTTCTCTTTCTGTCTTTGTTCCTTCCTTCCTTTTCTTTCTTTACTTCCTTCTTTCCTTTCCTTTCCTTCCTTCCTTCCTTCCTTTCTTTATTTCTTTCTCTCTCTCTCCTTTTTTTCCTTCCTTCCTTCTTTCCTTTTTCTTCCCTTCCTCTTCTTTATGCCTCTGTCCAGGACATATTCGCTTGTTTATAATTCTAGAAAATCAAAGTAAATTGGCATTTCAGCTGTGATTAGGGTGCAGGTCAGCAGTGCCTGTTCTGAGTTATTGCGTTGCTCTAAGTGACTTCAGCTTGTGTGAGACAGTCCTTTCAGGCCTTGCTCTCCCTGGGTGATAGCATTTCACAAAGCAGCATTGGCTCCATTTTGAATGCGAATGCAGAGTAGGAATGATTTTATGTCTTATTGTGAATGACGACACCATCACCTGTTCAGCACCAACCTCGAGGCACAGACATTAGTAACTTATTCCTTCATGCAAGAAGGCAGCGCCTACCAGCTTCTTAGACTAGGCTGAGAACACATGGACATACTAAAATAATATTGGAAAACCAGGGCTGTCAACTTGTCCAAGGTCTTGAGTTCTCTAAGAAAGGGAGCAGGTAACATGCATTGACCTTGATTCCAGACAACAATCGTCACAGTGGGTCATCTGTTAGATCAGCATAGGAGTTGGCCTTTGTCCTACAGGATGGTGAGAAGCAGGGCTCAGACTCAAAGTTCCTGAGGGGCGGGCTTAGCTTGACCATATCACCCTGCAATCCTAAACAAACAGACGCCAAGGGGGCTGCTTTCCTGTAACGACCACCTCTGAATCCATCACATCTGATGGGTTATAATTCCTGAAGCCACTCACAAATAGTTCAGGATTTTTTTTCCCCAAGGTAGGGTCTCGCTCTAGCCCAGGCTGATCTGGAATTCATTATGTAGTCTCAGACTAGTCTCAAACTCATGGCAGTCCTCCTACCTCTGCCTCTGAGTGCTGGGATTAAAAGTGTGCGCCACTACGCCTGGATGGTTTAAATGTTTCAGTTTTAATTGAAATGTTTGGCCAGAAATTAGATAATTATGCAAGAGATTTATATCCGTTCACCACACATCTATGGACCAGGTGTAGTGGGAGATGCAATCCTGTGAAGCTAGGGCAAGTCGTACCATGACAGCCATCCCAGGAGGTGGGGTTAGAGTTTGCTCCATCTTATAGGTGAGGTGAACAGAGCACAGAGATGCTACACACTCTGCTCAAAACAGCATATAGATTCTAAGCAAGAATCAGACTCATGTCTTCTGAAAACCAACAATTCTAACAACCAACACCACCCAGTGTTTGCAGCATCCAAGGCACCGACTTGATTGTTTCACATGACAGAATTACACCTGATTCTTACAACAATCCAATGGGGTAGGTGCTATTTCTGTGGTACCTGGTTATGGGCGAGGGCACAGAAAGGTCAACTGTTGACCTCTTGCTGTTCTCTGAAGGATAGGAGTCCCAGTTTCCTCCTGGGAGGGACATGTCAGCCTTGCTCTGTTCAGTCTCTCCATTCAAAGATCTCTTCAGCAAACACTGACACTTGTGTGCCCTGTTGTGAGGGGCTGGCAAAGAGGCCATGGGGACATTTAGTGCTCTTATGCGGATGCCAGAATGTGCAGGTAAACTAACATTTTTTTTCTGGTTCTTTCTCTGTAGCAGGCACTTGGGAAATTGACATTGTCTTCGCAGCATCCTTCTTAAGTGATGACCACTATTATCCCATTTTATAGAGGAGGAAATAGAGACTCACAGACCTTGTGACCGTTTGTCACAAGCTATTGACACATAGTGACTCAGCTGATAATTGGCAAAAGTAGGGTAGCTGGTAAGACATGGGTCATTCCAACCTGGTGGATGAGCTTCCTTGCCTAGCAAGAGGATCTCTGTGTTACTCTACATGTAATCTCTCAGTCATATGAACTCACTGGACTCTACCTGGGGACTTGAGGGAGGTGGGCTACCATTCTTCCTAGGGCTCCTGCCTGCTCATGGTGGCTATAGGCAAAGGCTGTGCATGGTGTGGAGAAGGCTTTCTGGAAGAATAACAGCTTGGGTACTGTTCTGGAACCTTCTGACTGGGTCAAGGGAGGGCAGGTTGGAAGTCTGTTTATGACCAAGTGAATAACTCTGTTTATTGATAACTTTGCAATGAAACCGTTTTTCTGGTTTGGTTCATTCAAACTCTCTGTCATCCAGGGACTTGAGGCAGATGCAGAGGGTGCATTAATCCAAAGTTAAAGCGAGCAGGCCTAATGGTTTGAATTTGTTAGACTATGCTGTGAAGTTTCCCTGTCACAGCCACGGTCTAGGCAGCAGAGTTCCCCGGGGAGGGTGGTGGCAGTCACTCTGAGGCTAATGAAAGTTAGGAGAGGAGAGCAGTAGGCAGTTAGCAGCATGGCTATTGAGGAACTTCTGCTTCTCTGCTCAGCTAAGCGCTTGCACATGGTGGGCAGATCAAACAAGAGCCCCACCACACCCTGCCAGGCTTCAACCTCCAACAGAACCGAGGAGGCCAGCCTGAGAACTGGATACTGAGCTCAGTGCCCCATTCCTAAGTCTAAGACAAGGCTGGCAGCCAGAGCCAGCTCAGGGCAGCCTGAGTCTGTGCCCTCGGGGTTGTGGGTTGCATGAGAAAACCTCCCAGCGTGGGCAGTGGCAGTGAAAGGCCCCTTTCCACGTTGGGCAGGGCAAGAGCTGGCAGAACATATTCTCCTTGGGGAGGGGAGCGGAGGCATCCAGGGCAGAGGTGGGATGTGGTGCCAAGTCAGTGGGAGGCCAGTGTGAGCTGACAGGGACAGGGACAGAGAGAGGCAGGGGAGCCTCCAGCCTTGGCCTCCAGTATCCCACTAAGTAAGGTCTGCTCTTGGAAGGAACTGATCAGTCACATGGAGACACATCATAGGGAAGCATGGGGCATGAGATAAAAAACTCAGCAAGGTAAATTTCCAAAACTGGGGCAGACTTGTTTTTGAACCATGGCTTTAAGAATCCCCAATGGGCTAGGGAGACGGTTTGGTTTGTAGTGTTTGCCATGCAAGCATCAGGATTTGATTCAGGTCCCCAGAATTTATGAAAAGCCCAGGTGTAGTAGCACAGGAAGTTGTAGACAGGAGGCTCTTGGGGCCAACTGGCTAGCTTGTTGTTGTAGTCAGCTCTATGTTGCTGGGATGAACATTCAACCAGACACAGTTTATGGGGGATGGGGTTTATCTCAGTTTACAAATCCAGGGGAAACTCCATCAATGATGGAAAAAGCATAAAAACAGAACTAAACTGTGGCAAGAAAACACCAACAGCAGCAAATAGGAACCACCAGTGAGTGCTCAAACTGCTCTCCACACACCTTTGGGTTGGAATCAGATCCACCCCCCCAAACATACCTTAGGGCTGAACCCCTGGATCTGCCCCCAGTGACACCTCCTCTGGCCAGGGTGCTGGAGACTTGAAGAGAAAGCTTAATCTTAATTTAAAATGCCCAAGGCTATTGGGAAACATACGTTCACATTCAAACCACCACACTTGTGTGGCTGAACTGCTGAACTTCAGGTTCAGTTAGAGACCCTCTCAAAATAATGTGGAGGAGCAATAGAGGAAGACACCCACATACATATGTGTGCCCCTCCACAAACATGTACCCCCACATGTGTGCCTCCCTACAATGTGTACTCACATGCATATGAACATGCATACATACATATATGCACAGAACACACATGCCGAGAGAGAGAGAAAGAGAGAGAGAGAGAGAGAGAGAGAGAGAGAGAGAGAGAGAGAGAGAGAGAGAGAGAAAGAAGAATCAGCCATGAGGAGATAGAGCTCAGAGAGTTGTTTTTTTGTGGGTTTTTTTTTTGCCTCACATGTGCAAGGCCATGGCTTGGTTTTCAGCACTAAAACAAAAATCACCCATAAATTTGAAATTCCAGATGGTTTTCCCATTAGCTCATTCTTTACTCTTTTCCAAGATTTTATAAGAATCTATATAGAATAGGCACAGAATCTGTACAAAATGACATTGATGGATATTTGCATTATTTTTTTCTGATTACAAAATAGTAATATTTTAGAAATTTGAAATTCATATATGAAGTTAGAGAAGAAAATACAATTATCTAAAGAGTCACAAAAATAGTGTGATGGTTAGATTTTGTTGTCAACTTGATCTTTTTAATTATTTTGGGTGGGTCTCTGAGGATGTTCACAGAAGGTAGCCTCTCAGTAGGGGGCAGGATGTAAAGATGCTATGGGAAGCTAAAAATTAATATCCCTTCCTGGGAGGGAAGTACAGGAAGGAAATTCCAGAGACTCAGGAAACATTAAGTCTGGGATAGGCTTGTAAAAGCCTACCCTAAGGCTATTTAAAGGGGGAGAAAATCTCCTCTCTACTCCCCTGCCTTCCTCATCTGCTTCCCTGCCTGCCTGGTTGCTGGTGCATCTTTTTGTCGGCATTGAAATGAAGCTTCCTCAGCCTTCCAGTCTGGACTGAAGACCAATGGCTCCCTAGGAAGCCTTTAGGCCTTCAGTGCTGGACTGGGACTGCTGAGGCTTCCAGCCATGTGGACTGAGCAGTGACTGGACTCTCAGGCTTGCAGACTGCTATTGTGGAACTGCCGTGATCTAATCCAATAACCCCCCTTTTTGTTTACTATAGTTCATTCTGTTGATTCTGTTCCTCTAGTGAACCCTGACTAATACAAATAACTATACATTTCTTTAATATTCATGCTTTCTCAAGGTTATCCTTATGTATTTGTATAAACACACTCATGTAGTATTTCTTTCTTTTTTTACAGAACAGATTACACAGAATATATTTTCACATGCTTTGAACATGGCTGACATGCTCCTTTGTGTTTCATTGCAAATAGCTGCTTAGTAGTTCACTGGATGGATGGATGGATCTCCTCGTGTGGGACAGGCTGCTTCCACTTCCACACTACTATAAACAAGACTGTTCTAGACACCAGCACAGAAAACATTAATCATGGGGGAGAGTTCAGACTTGGGTTCCTTTGAATCTCAGAATCCTGCCTGGGAAGGCGTTATGATTGATGTTTGGGTACTCAACTACTTGACAGGAGTCAGCAAAGTTTTATGGCTACTTCTAAAGTTAACCCAACTTTAACTCTTTTTTTTTTCCTTTGGTTTTTCGAGGTAGGGTGTCTCTCTAGCCCAGGCTGACCTGGAATTCACTCTGTAGTCTCAGGGTGGCCTTGAACTCACGGTGATCCTCCTACCTCTGCCTCCCGAGTGCTGGGATTAAAGGCATGCACCACCATGCCCTGCTAAAGTTAACCCCACTTTAATTTGAAGTAGTAACAGGAAGAGTGTCCAGAACAACATTACTGGGCTACATCTGGAGAAACCTGGAAAGGCATAGCCAGGCAGGCAAATAGAAGCTTGCTTAAGGAAGGAGACAATTGATGTAGGATCTTCAGAGCAGTTCTAAGCTGATAAAATGAGGCCTTCTCTTTAGGGCAACAGACTTGAGCTTTTTTCAGTCACCAAAACATTGAAGAAGGTATACCTACAACTTATTTGGCTTAAAACCTGGAATTCTGTAAAAGAAATCTAAAGGGTGGGAACAAGTGTGATGGCCTCACATTTGTCAAGGACCAAGGCTTTCTCTTGTGCACCATACTTGTTGCCTGGTTTCTATCTGAGAGATCACCTCCTGGCTATATGACAAGAGGAGCTCCTGTTTTACAGCTTTGTTTTTTAATTTCAGGCAAGGCTGCTGTGCATTCAGAATATGTGTTTGGCTGGGTAGTTGTTTAATAGCAATGTGGTTGTGAAGAGGTGGGCAAATGGTCTGCGTCTTGGTTTCCTTGGATCGGCTCCAAGATTCAACATGGAAGAGTTATCACAGGCCCATCAGGATCTTCTAAGACCTTGTTCAGTCCTAATTTGACCCGATGTCCATTTCAATTGTTAAACATGTTCAAAACCATCCCTACTTCCAGATGGAGAGAAAAGACAGACAAGGCAGGGGAAAAAAAAGGCTCACTTCCTAGGTGAGCAGGACTTCACGGAGACTTTCCCAGCATACCTCCTTCTTGGCTTCTACTTACAGCTCACTGGCTACCTCTATCTTCAGTACAGGCTGGGCAATATAGTTCTGTAGCTGTTAAACTTTCACACCACTATGAACATCATAATTGCATCATTGTCAGAAAAACCATGAAGAATAAGCAAGGAACGAGGGTGCTGAGCAGGCCACCAGCAACTCCATGTTCAGGAAGGTAAAGCCAATGGTGGCCACAGAGGAGGATGCCTAGTCTTTCACACCTTAGTATAAATAATATCAAGCAGCCACATTTTAGAGCATTTCCCCTTAAAACAGTTTCTTACAGCTTCTCTCTCTCTGTATCTCTCTCTTCCCCCCCCCCCCTTAGGGAAGACACAGTGAAAGAAGTGAAGGAAGGAGAAGAGTTACATAGCTGGCATATTGGTTTCCAATAAGAAAGAACAAACACCACCATAATGAAACCTAATTGTATGCTAATAAAATTAGTTAATTTTAAAAAGAACAGAATGAACAATGAGGCTGGGGAGAGATGGCTCTGTAGGTAAAATGCTTGCAGTAGATCCCAGTAGTTATTTAAGAAAATATTTTATTTACTAGAGAAAGAGAGAATATATAAACGAGTATGGGCATGACAGGGTTTCTTGTGGCTGCAAACAAACTCCAGGTACATCACCACTTTGTGCATCTGGCTTGCTTTACATGGGTACTGGGGAATCAGAAGCATTGTGAGCAAGCGCCTTTAACCTCTGAGCCATCTCTCCAGCCCCAAGAATTAGATTTGCTGTGCCAAATGGTGGGTGGATTTTCTGTTTGGCTAAAGACTGTTAAACTATCCTCTCATTTCTACTTCTTTTGTGGGGAGAAAGAAGGTATCGATTCTTGTTTTAAAGAGGGGATTAATTTTATTTGTAGAAGTTATTTGTTTGGTTGGCCTGATTCTCCTGCCTCCACCTCCTGAGCTGGAATTACAGGCTGTGCAATATCGGTTCTGTAGTTATCAAGATTTCATACCACCAAGAACAAGATAATGGCATGCGTGCCAGGCTTCTCCTGCAGATCAAGCAAGGGAAGCAGACTTGGTCTTCCTGAACATGGGCTGCTGGTTTCCGGTCAGCACTTCTCATTAAAGCTGGGAGTGGTGGTGCATGCCTGTAACCCAGTGCTGGGGAGACAGAGACAGGAGGATCCCTGGAGCTACTAGAAGCCATGACCTCCAGAGTTCAGTGAGAGACCCTGCCTCACAGAACGTGGTGAAAGCGACTGAAGAAGATGCCTGATGCAAACCTCTGGTTTCCACATACACACATGTGCATGTGCTCCTGCACACATGTATGTCCATGCATCTGAACATGCGTGTGGATGTATGCACACAAAAAGAGGAAAAGGGAAGAAAGAAAAAGTTCTATTTTTATTTGTCAGGGAAAGTCATATTTCCCTCTGCCGAGACTAACTGGAAGGCACCATGGCACACGCCTGTAATGCCAGCACTCAGGAAGACGGAGGCAGGAGGATCACAAGTTAGAGGCCAGCCTGGGCTACATAATGAGATCCCGTCTTCAATAAGGGCTAGGAGATAGCTCAGTGGTAGAATCCTTGCTTAGCATGAGGTTTGGTCTCAAATACTGGAAAAATTTAAAAAAAAAAGCAAAACAAAACAAAACCCCTATTATCACCCAACCACCACTACCAACAACAAAACACCCCTTCTACAAATAAAATCAATCCTCCTTTAAGGTAAAAATAAAGATGACATTCCTTCCTTCTTCCCCTTAAAGCTGGTAGGAATATAAATAAGTGGGAAGTTTGACAGTATTTAACAAAATGGAATATCCACCATTTGACACAGCAAAACTACTCCCTGGAATCCACTTTAAGAAATTCCCATTGGCCCCTCTGAAGATACCCCCAAGATGATAATTGTCCATTGGGTCTTCAAAGGGAAACCACAGGAGCATCCAGCAATCAGGGATTTGTTATACCAAATTTGGGCACATCCACTGTGGATCAGTCAAAGAATGGAATGGGGGTACCATTAGATCTGCTCATACAATGTATCTAATTATGGATAATAAAGATATCAACAATGAAAAAACAAGAATGGAATGGGTTTGCTAGAGCATCCTCAAAGGTCCACTGATGCATCTGAAGGAAGATCAGACCGTCACACGGCCATTGCAATGCAGATCTGGTTGGCAGGGCTTTTGGAAGAGGAGAGTGTCTGTCGTTATGCCTCAGTGAGGGGACAGGGAGAGGACCACACTGGTGTCAGTGGGAGGGAGTGGAGGCGGGTGTTGAAGGGACTCTCTAGCTTTGTTCCAAGCGTTGCTTAACTCTTTCAATCAGGATGTGTTCATGAATTATTTATGCAATTAAAAACTTCAGTTGACAAACCTGTAGAGTCACGGAGCAGGCAGCTAGAGAGGTGCCTTCAGGAAGCTCGCATTTTCAGCACAGCTTAGAAATGAATGTAAATAACCTTTACTAATCATAGAGACAGCACTGCAGAGACTTAGATAGCTCTTATAAGGCAGGCCCATCCTGGGTGATACATACACACACATAAATATATGTATATATGTATATCTATATGTTTAATTTTCATGACAATTCTAGAATTGATGCTATTATGATTTCCTTTTTTTTACATTGAACACAAAGTAGGCTTCTTCAATTAGCCTATGTAGTTTTTATTTCTTTATTATCCATAATTAGATACACTTAATGAGTGGATAATGTGTTGATGTCTCCAATTCCCCGATTTCCCTCCTCCCTGTCCCCAATCAGCTGGGTATCCTCCTCCCTGGGCAGTCTGGATCAGTCCATGGGGTAGGGGGTTATGGATAGCCTAGGAGTCAACCTGGTTCCACTCCCCTTTGTATGTTGTTACTGAGGGGGGCAATGTCTCTGGATATTCTCCCCCACCATGGCTCTTAAAATCTTTCCGCCCCCTCTTCCGCTCAGTTCCCTGAGTCATGGCGGGTGAGTATTAAGGCTGCTTTTTTGTTGAGGTCTTAGGGGCCTCTGTACTTCTGCTTGAGGTTGTGTTGAAGATTGTTGGTGTCTGTCTGGCTGGCTTATCCTAGGGTGACTGATTGGCTGTGGTTATCCCACCACCACTCTCTGTGGGGTTCCATATGGATCCTCCACAGTAGGTCTGGGATGGCTCATCTCTTGCCAGGATGTCAGCTATTGGCTTGTTGGTTGGGTTGGAAGAGCCACAGCTTTCTCGGAGCCTTCTGAAAAATATAAACAGAATCTCCATTGGAGAGTGAGATCAGTATAGGTTAACTGAGATACACATTCCTGAATTGGTTAGATTCTGTTGTTAGTAGCCTCTTTGTAAATCACTTGTCAAGTGCATTTCTCTTTGGGGTCCCACGATTTTGGTTTCCAGTGCATTTCACCCTGAGTCCCCAGTTCCAGTTAAGGGCTCCCCATCACTGAGTGGATTACTTGGCCAAATTAAAAGCTGTTGATTACCTCCCCCAGGCTTTGGCTCCTCCATTGCACTAGTGTTCATTTTTTGGTTTGCTGTTCTCTCCCAGTAGGAAGTGTGTTCAGCCTACTCATGGTGGCAGACTGTGTTTCATATCAGTGGTCTCTGTTTACTCCAGCTGTCATTGACCAGCCTCCCCTGGCAGCTTATGCAGTGCCTTCCAGCTCTGCACTAACTACCATCTGGGGGCTGGTTACTCTCGCAGGGTCTCTTGGTGCTGATAGATGACTTTCTGTGGTTTCTTCAGCAACAGGCTCTTACCTTAGGCCTGGAGTGGGTATTCAAGAGCTTTTCAGAATCTGTCTTGTTTTGGGGACCTCATGGGTCACTTTGGTCAACAGCTCAGTGAGGGAAGGAGCCGGTGACTGGGACCAGGAGTTGCAGGAGTGATCAATTTTTCACGGGCTAATCTATCCCCTTCTATTCACGGCTCCTCTTGCCAGACAATGCCCACTACTTGCTCAAAGACATTATGTACGTGAGGATTTTATGATTTTGAACCAATTTTGATTTAGCTTCATGTTTATGTACCCCCCCCCCATTCCCTACCTCTCTTTCACAAACTCTCACTTCTCCTGACTGGTTTGCATAGATTTTACAGTTAACCTGGTTAGGACCCGCATATGTAGGAGTATATGCGGCTTTTGACTCTCTGTTCTTTTGAGAGTTCACTTAGTAAGATCTGCTCCAAGTAAGACCATTTTTCTCTCTATTTCGATATGTCATTTTTCCTTTCAGCTGAGTAAAATTCCATCGTGTAAATGTACCACAGTTTTGTTATCCATTCCTCCATGGATGGGCATTTGGGTTGATTCCAATTCTTGGCTATTATGAATTCAGCTGCTACAAACATAGTTGCAGAATGTCTCTATCCTGAGATGTGACATCTTGCGGGTAGATGCCTAGTAGAGGGATAGCTGGGTCCATTGGTAGTTCTATGTCCATTCTATTTAGGAGTCTCCACAATGCTTTCCATAGCGGTTGAACAAGTTTGCAATCCCACCAGCAGTGAATGAGGGTTCCTTCCCTCCACCCCCTGTATCCTCACCAGCAACTATTGTTGGTTTTCTTTATGATTGCCATTCTGACTGGAGTAAGGTGGAATTTCATTGTGGTTTTGATTTGCATTTCCCTGATGCTTAAGGATGCTGAGCACTTTCTCAAGTGAGTAAAGGCCATTTGTGTTTTCTTCTCTGTAAATTCTCAATGTTGAGATCAGTGCCCCATTTGATGCTATTATGACTTCTAGCAGATCAAGAAACTGAGGCACAGAGAGGCGAAGTAGGTTGTCCAAGGTCACTTTGCTCAGAGGCAGAATAGGAAAGGGGTGCCATCAGGGTTCAAGCTCTGACCCATGATCCATTTGGGGCCCCAGGGTGCAGAGTTTTATAACAGAATCCCCAAGAACTTCCTGGCTCCTACTCTAAACCGAAGAGGGGAGAGCATTGTTGGGAGAACGAGTAAACCTTCAATAACTACCTCAGCCATCCCGAGGCCTTCAAGTTCACCATTAGCGGTCACCACTGACCAAAGAGGAGCTATTCTAGGGCGGCCCTGGGCTCTTGCTTCCCCCGCAAGAGGCACAGAGGCTGGAGTGGGCTATGCTCCACAATGGGGAGGTCTCTGGGCATGTGTTTGCAGATGGAATAGTCTAGTCTAGATTCAGGAAGGTGGAGAAGGGGAAAGACCTCCACAAAGAGCTGTGTGGTGGGGAGGGTGGTAGAGATAGGGGGCTCAAGATGGTGGAAGGGACTCTCTCCAGTGACTTCCTCTAAATCCATCTTCTCTGAGGGTCTCCAGCCTTGCAGAGTGGCAGGGGTTTTGAGGTCCTGAGTTGCTGCTCTGGTGTACAACAAAGGCAAGTTACAAGTTGTGAATTGCAGTACCTCAGAGGAAGGACAGGTGCCATGCCAGCTAGTTGGCCAGGAAGCTCAGACACCCTGGTTGGACACCCCGGCTTGTGGATGACCGGTATTTTCTGTTCCCACCCAGCCCTGGGTTCTCTGGGTCCTGCTCTGGTGTCTAACCCTGAAACAGTGGCCACACACACAGGCTTCTTAAAGTGTTCATCAGCTCCCCTTCGTCTCCCCAGAGGGTCCTGTCACTTGCGGTGTTTTCCAAATCTGCATTTTTTTAGTGTCTTGGCTTCCTTCCTCCTCCACCCCTCCGAGGTTGCTCCCATTGGCCACGCCAGTTTAAGCACTGTCCTGAACTTCTGACATGTGGCAGAAACCCCACGTGTTCTGCACCCCTCCCAAGGAGTGATCACTCACCCCACCCTGGTGACAACATGTGTCACTTATTTGGCTCATGGAGTGGCATTGAAAGTGACAAACTTCTGAGTGGAAGCTCTCAGAGTCACTGTGGGTCTGCCTTTCCTCCCAACCTCTAACCCCATGGGTGCTGCTCAGACTCCTTGGTCTGGTTCCTGGACAGAAGGGGGATGGCCAAGTCTCAGCGAGCATACAACAGAGTTCCAGGGATACCTTTGTTGTCCTAAGCTGCTGGGATTTGAGGCTTGTTTGTGGAATAATCTAGAGAAAGCCCTCGAAGACAGCATACTTACCACATCTAATCTTCAGACTAGCCCAGGGGTGGGAATACACACATCATTCCAACATTCACACTCACCCAAAGTCTGTCCAAGAAGCCTGCAGAGATCCAGGAAATAAGCAGGACCAGAGGCAAGAAAATTGAAAGGGAATTTCAATCTTGTATCATGTGTACACGGGGCAGGCAGTGTGCAGTTTAAAAGGATCCAAATGTAACTCTAAGTTCAAGTTCCTGTGACGTCTTTCGCCCTTCCTTCATTCCCAGCTGTCTTTAGCCTGACACCAATGTCCCTCCATTTCTCTCTCATCCCAAGCTCCTCATCAGTTTTTCTTCTCCTCCCATTTATCCTACCAAAACGGACCATATTTTGTAAAAATAATTTTTTATTGTCAAGAAGAGAGAAAGAGAGAGAGAGAGAGAGAGAGAGAGAGAGAGAGAGAGAGAGAGAGAATATGAATGGGCATGCCAGGCCCTCCAGCTGCTGCAAATAAACTCCAGATGTATACGCCACTCTGTGCAATTGGCATGGGTACTGGGGAACCGAACTAGGTCATTAGGCTTTGCAGGCAAGTGTCTTAACCACTGAGCCATCTCTCCAGCCTCCAAGACCATATTTTTCCTATTTAAAAAAGCAAAAAGAAATATTGGCCAGGTTTGGTGGTTGTTGTAGTTGGCCTTTGCTCATCGCTGCACAGAAAGAACCCAACCAAAAGTGGTTTGTGGAGGAATGGTTTATTTTGGCTTACGGACTCCAAGGGAAGCTCCATCATGGCAGGGAAAATAATGGCATGAACAGAGGGTGGACATCACCTTTGCCACAGCACTGTAAACAGTGTCAGGAAGGTGTCCCAAACACTGGCAAGGAGAAGCTGGCTGTAACCACCAT
>PVHP010046557.1:0-13260 GCA_004024765.1 Zapus hudsonius | reverse complement strand
GTTTTCTTAAGTCCTCATCAAATTTAATTAATTGATTGTCCAGCTCTTCTCTTAGTTGATTAATCTTTAATTCACTTAATGTATTTCTGAATTCGTTCATATGTCTCTCCATCGAATTCAGTTTGGAGTCTATGCTTGAGTAGGAATGCTTCAACTCATTTATGTCTTTTCTCATAATTTCCATGTCAGCCCTTAACTGTATCATATCTGCATTGCTGTTGTAGTCAGGAGTCATAATGTTCTCTCTCTGCAATTCTGTATGAGCTTCTTCCACCTCCTTTCCAGTTTCCTGTTCCCTAATGGGAATAGCGGTCCTGATTTGGGAAGTTGCGTTTTTCCTTTGGCTTCTGCCCATGCCCAGATAGAGAAGTGGGGGTCAGTGGTCCCGAAGCTGGTGAGAGACTGGGCGGCCCCAAACTTGGGCCTGTATTGCAGACAGTCCCCCAACCTCCGTGGAGAGACACTCCCTCCCTTCTCAGAAGCTGGAGGGGACCACCTCTGAGGACCGGCTCCCGTGGGGAAGCCTCTCAAATGGCACCAAGGATCTGAACCCGTGCGAGGGGACAAAGGCGTGAGCCCTGGGTGCACTAAGCCCAGCCCGTTCTGTGCTCCCCTGCAGAGCGGAGAGCTGCCAGGAACCCGCAGCGGTTTTGAAGCTGAGGAGAGGCTGGGTGGCCCCAAACTTGGTCCTGTATTGCAGACAGACCCCAAACCTCCATGGAGAGACACTCCCTCCCTTCTCTGAAGGTGGATGGGACCACCTCTGAGGACCGGCTCCCGCGGGGAAGCCTCTCAATTGGCACCAGGGATCTAAACCCGCGCGAGGGGACAAAGGCTTGAGCCCTGGGTGCACTAAGCCCAGCCCGTTCTGTGCTCCCCTGCAGAGCGGAGAGCTGCCGGGAACTCGCAGCGGTTTTGAAGCTGAGGAGAGGCTGGGCGGCCCCAAACTTGGTCCTGTATTGCAGACAGACCCCAAACCTCCGTGGAGAGACACTCCCTCCCTTCTCTGAAGGTGGAGGGGACTGCCTCTGAGGACCGGCTCCCGCGGGGAAGCCTCTCAGTTGGCGCCAGGGGATCTGAACCCGCGCGAGGAGACAAAGGCTTGAGCCCTGGATGCACTAGGCCCAGCCCACTCTGTGTTCTCCTGCAGAGCTGAGATCTGCTGGGGAACCCTGCTGTGGACCCCAAGCCGATGCCGAGGAGAGGCTGGGTGCCCGGGTCTCAGTCCTGCAATGAAACCTCTGCGGAGAGCTTGGAATCTGCCCCAGGCGATAATGGCGGGAGCTAGTGGGGGGGGGCTCGGCCCTCTGCTCCACAGGGGAGCAGAGAGCTGCTTGCGAACCCCTTCTGCTCAGCCCAGGGGTTTGGGAGGGAGGGAGAGTCCGAACTCGGGTTCAGCCGGTGTCCAAAGCCTGGATACCAGTTGAGGGGGTCAAACCTTTCCGGAGAGTCCTGGCGACGTTGTTACTCGGTCACCATCTTGCTCCGCCTCCCAGTTACACGTGTTTTTAAGACTGGGACAATAGCACAGTCAGTAAAGTGCCTGCCTTGTGAGCATGAGGACCTGAGTTCAATTCCCAGTATCCATGTAACTGATGCCTGCCTAGAATTTCAGGGTTCAGGAAGTGGAGACAAGAGGATCCTTATGCTTTCTGTTTAGTTAGGTTCATCCAATTGGTGAGCTCCAGGCCAATGAAAGGCTCCATCTCCATGAAGATGGACAGACGGTGTTCCTGAGGGTGATGCCTGAGGGTGTCCTCTGGTCTGTGCACACACACACACACACACACACACACACACACACACACACATTCACACTTGAAATACATCCACACACATAAATGTGCACACACATAAACACAAACACATGCATTGAAAGGAGGGAAGGAAAGGAAGGAAGGAAGGAAGGAAGGAAGGAAGGAAGGAAGGAAGGAAGGAAGGAAGAAAGAAAGAAAGAAAGAAAGAAAGAAAGAAAGAAAGAAAGAAAGAAAGAAAGAAAGAAAGAAAGAAAAAAGAAAAGAAAGAAAGAGAGAAAGGAAGAAAGAGAGGAAGGAAGGAAGAGAGAGAGAGAGAAAGAAAAGAAGAAAGAAAGAGGGAGAGAGGAAAGAAAGGAAGAAAGAAAACTAAGAAAAAGAAATTCTGTCCTCCAAATACTCAGTTCTTTCCCCTGAAAACAATTGATGTATCTTATTCGTTTAGGGATTTTTAGAAAACAACATCAGCACAGAACGCTGTATTTGTGGGATGAATGAACCCATCACATGCTTTAATATACTGAATGTTATTTGGAGTTCAGATTACCTTTCTAGACAATTCTACAGAGACTCCAAACGTGGCACATCACGCAGCCCTGCTGGGAGTCATGGATTTCTTCTACACACTACAGTAGTACCCCAACTTGAAAGTTTTTACTTCTTTAGAGAATTTGGATAAAACTAATGAGAATTCTAAAACATGTAAGAAAAATTCTGCACATGAACATAAGTGGTCTTTAAAAGGATGATTCTGTTGTTATTTTGATGAAACCATCTAGCATGGTTTCAACTAAACTGCCTTTTGGGCTAAATCATTTAGTTATTCAATTAAGATATTTTGAATTTATAATTTTATTTTTTGATGGATTCATAAAAATCACAAAAATTAGTGCATGTTAGAGAAACCATGTAATATTTTGAACCATATAAACACTGCATAAGGCTTAAATCAGGTTAAACATCTCAAACATTTGTCATTTCTTTAATAGAAGAACCATTCAGAATTCTTCCTGTCGTCTTTTTGTAATTTACAATACTAGCATTATCTAGAGTTGCCCCACAGTACAATAAACAGCACAGCAGAACTTTGTGCTCCTATCTATGACTTGGGACCCATTCATCAACTTTCCCTCGCCCTCCTTACTCTAGCCGACTATCAGCATGAGTGAGATCATATAGTAGTATATGGTGCATTATTAAAATTCCAGTTTAGATTTTCTCTCTTCTCTGCACTTCCCTAAAGATTTGCAAGTTCTCCATTGTCGCGCTGTGACTTCAGTTTACATGTTTTTCTTTCTCTGCATTCGTGCCTATCTCATTCCTCCCAGTATCTCCAGGGCTTATTATGTAAGTGTGCTTGTGACATAACAAATACTCAATAGACATTAGCCGAAAGCGTGAGCGAGGGAATCAGGCTCCTGCAAGTTGCAATATGGGTTTTGTGGTCTCAGATATTCACAAAGCATGCCTTTTGCTCTTCAATCAAATTGTGTCTGGCCTCATCCTTCTTGGTCCTCGTAATCCAAAGGGAATGCCTCTTTATCTTGCGACTAATGAGCCATCCAGTCTGCGTTCATTGCTATGACTTTTTAAGTATACATTTGTGGATGTTTGCAAAACCATTTGGAAATGTAATCATCGTGTTTTCCACCTATATAAATACGTAAGGGATGGATTTATTTATGTGCTTAGGTGTATAATAATGTGTCCTGGGTTTTTTCCTCCCCCTAGAATTTCCCTTTAGGCAGCAAACATTTCTAGGGCAAAGAAGGTTACGCTCTATTTTCAGTCACTGTCCATCAAAGGAAACCTGGAGAAAATGTGCGAATACCCAAGAGTACCTTTTTCACGGGCCTTGGTAATGACTCACGATTGTTCACAGGATTTGCCCTCCTGTGAAGCAGGTGTTGAAACATTTGGACAGCTCAGTAACAACCTCAGTGAAGTGTGCTGAGCGTGAGTCACAGGCTGCATATGTTTAAGAAGTGTTCTGGATCCTCGGAGCCCACCTTCAAACTGGAGAGTAACCTTGTGTGTATGTGTGTGTGTGTGTGTGTGTGTGTGTGTGTGTGTGTGTGTGTGTGTGTGTGTGTGTGTGTGCTTTGACCTGTTGTTCCTTCCTATCTTGTAGTCTTGATCTAAACAACCACACTCAGCCAGTAACTTTCTGCTCTCACCCTGGTTCAGCAGCATCCTCCCTTCTTTAGGAATCACCACAGCTTCCAAAATCTCCCAACCCCTTCCCCCATCCAGGTGAAAACAAATGAGGTTGGGTCCTGTGCTGTCTGAAGACCAAACATGAGGCCCTTGGTGTTCTCTCTCTAGAGCCTCACACTGTTGAGACCACGCACACCTGCTCACCACAAGACCCAAGTTTATTATTCAGAAATTCCTCTTAGCAAATTCCAGCCCAGATCACCCTAAGGGACATTTTTAAAAAGAGACAAAAAGCTCACATATTTCGTAGCGCTATCTGGTTCATAAAATGCCCCTTGTTTTACACTAATTACTTTACCAATTAAAAATTTTGCATAACAAAGTCCACACTCATCCAAATTTATTTTTAGGTAAAATATGATGGTAAATGAAAAAAGAGAGAGATAGATATCACATTATTCTACATGGGAATGCACCCTTCAAGTCACTGGATCTTGACTTTGTGCTATGAAAAGTCTTCCAAAAATAACTAAAAAAAATGGTAACTAGTGCCCTAAATATCAATGTTTCTCGCAGTTCCCAATCCTGGCAAGTCACCTGGGGAGGAGCTCCATGGCAGTGCTCCCTGGTCCACCTACCTGACTTTACACTGAGCAGGACATAAACTTCAAGACATGAGCATCTATCAGAAATGCCTCAGGTTCTACTTCTATCCTTTCCTCATGGTAAGTAAGAGCAGAGCAAAGATCCCCAAAATACATAACCTGGAACTCACGAAAGTTAACTGCATAAAATGTAACTCCACACCTCACTACTCCGTGGACTCTTGCTTCATGTTGAGAGGAAATAAGCTCACAGGTCTCAAGCATTTATGTTTTATTAGCCTTCTGCATAGCTAGTAGCTTGAGGCTGGTGGGATTTACTTTCCCTTACGTGGCCCCTAAGACCTGATCTTTTAAGGGTTTTCACCTTCCTAACTGGCTTCTCCGATGAGATGCCTGCCCGCTATATGCTACTATCCTCCTGTCCTGAAGTATAATTCTGGAGTGCTCTAGAAGTCAACCCCAAGGCTCCTTTTCTGCATTGGGGATTATCAGGCTCAGTGTTATCTATATACTGGCAATTCTCCAATTGATAGTTCTGGGCTCTATGTCTCCTGTGAGTTCTGGGGACCATAAAGTCAACTATCTCCTCTACATCTATACCTGTTTGCCTAATTACAAAGCTGCCATATACAAAACTAAAAATTTATTTACCCTTTATATTCTGCCAAGACCCCCATCTCGGTCTGTATTGTGTCTGTATTACTACTTGCTCAAGCCGCAGCCTTGCTATCCTCTTCGCCTTTGTTCTAGTCACATGGTTTCTGCTCCAACCATCAGCAAATTCTGCTGGCTCTCCCTTCACAGTACGTCCAGATTAAACTCCCTATCCTTGCTGTTACCCTCTGAGCCTTTCCACAGTGTTTAGACAGATGTTACAACTCTACAGTACACACCAGATGGCTGGCTGCATTTGTTATATTTGAGTCATTGGAAATGAAAGTGAAATTCTGCTAGATTGTTTGAATTGACCTTATGTTGGGAACAACCTTAAAAGTTGAGTAAATACCTTATACTATTTTTAATAGAATCAAGGAAATGCCAAGAGAATAATGAATTATGGGGCTAAACTCTGAGGACGATGAGGACCCAAAAGAATTAATCCTATTTTCTACCTGATTGGTCCTTCTAAATTAAAGAACCATGGAACTGAAGAACAGTTTTGACAGACTCATGAGATAGATTGGCTGAAAAAATAATTAACAAATGACATGATTGTGTAAATAGAAACCCCCAACCCAAATCTGAAGATATATTTTTGGAATTAACAAAAGCCTAACATTCCTATATAAAAAGAAGAAACAATCATTGAAAAAATACTTTCACACACATTTTTGAGGAAGCCATTGATGATTGGAACAGGAAAAGTAATGGACTGTAAAGAACAGATTACTGTATTGTAAGGAAGCTTCCCCACAGAGGACTTGGTTTGGGCTGCTTCGGGCGGTGCAACTTCATGTTCTCTCTACTCTGGTTTCTCTTCAGATCTTACAAATCTTTCATATACATCCCCAAAGGCCCATGATAAAGGCTTCATTCTCAGCCTGCTGCTGTTAGGGAGCATGTCACTGATGGAGATCCAGGACTTGTCTCTTCCGTATGCCCTCTCTGCTTCCTGGTCATGAGCTGAGCAGTTCTCCTCTGGTATATGTTGCTCTCGCGATGTCCTGTCTCACCACAGGCCCCAACACAAAAAAAGAGCTAATTGATCATGGACTGAAACTCCCCAGACTGTGAGCTAAATAAACCCCTTTTCTCATCAGAAGTTGATCATTTTAGGAATTTGCTGCTGTGATGGAAACTCCTCAGGCACAATCATCACCATCTCCCACCATTTTCCTACAAGAAAAGTGACTCTCGAGCTGGACAGGGTGGCTCAGTGGTGAAGTACTGCAGTGTAAGCACGAAGACCTGAGTTTGGATCCCCATTGCTCATGTAAAGGCTGGTAAAAACGGATGGTGTGCCTGGAATCTTAACACTAAAGAGGTGGAGACAGGTGGATCCCTAGGGCTTACTGGGTAGCTAGTCTAGCTAAACTGTGGAGCTCTGAGTTCATTTAGAAATCCTGTCTCAGAAAATTAAGATAGAAAGAGATGGAAGTGTGCATCTGATGTTCACACACATGCATACACACTGCGCGGATCCATTTCCACTAACACCAATTCATTGTGAACACAAGCCACACCATCTGATTGAAGCATAAAGAGACTTATAAAAATTACCAGTTAATTAACAGAAACTCCAGGTGGAAGCTAGGATATCAATTGATAGGAAAATGCAGTGGGGAGCCCACTGCTGCCCATGGCTGGTCACAGTGCCCTGGGCAAGCTCCAGGTGCTTCTGCTAACTTACTGCCTGACAGTCGAACTCCTGCTCTGGATGCTTGCTGCATAATTCCCATTTTAGACGTTTTGCATTGCCTTGGATTGATAAAACCTAGGTCCTACTTCTGCTTTCTGTCTGACAGGAACTTTGGAAAATATAGGCACTGTTTAGGCTCTTCACTTTGGGTATGCAGGGCTCACTGTATGGGGAAAAGCAAGCATTTAAATGCTGTTCAAAAGTTGCTGGGCACTGAAAGAACATATTCCCAGTCAGCAATGGTGGTGCACACCTGTCCTCCCAATATTCAGGAAGCTGAGGCAGGAGGATTGTGAATGTGAAGCCCTCCCAAAGAACCAGGCCAACAAGCCAACCCTGTAACAGGGGACCTGGGGATTAGAACTGAAGGAGTACTCAGCTAATTCCAATGCACCTCAGAACTTAAGGAGTCCCTGAATTCTTGTCTATAAAGTTAAAGAATTAAAATTATAGACCACCAGAAGATAAGTTATAGGGAGAGACTTTATTCAAAAGGAAATGAGAAGTGACAGAGATCTCCAGCCACCAGTGTGTTGCTCAGCCAAACAAGCAGAGGAAGGAAGGATATTAGAGAGCTCCCATCATGAGGAAAAAGGTTTATGTGGGAAAGAAACTCAGCCACATAATGGAATGTAAATGTCATTCTATTTACAGGTAGAGAATCTTTGCTTTGCTTCAGGACTTGAACCATGGAAGCTGTGGTCTGGGTGTAGGTGGCCATGTATCTCTTGCCCTGAAACTGTAATAGAATCATGGGAAGGTAGTTCTCTTGAAAACAAGGACTTTGATTGTCTTGCTGATGACTATTCCCTAGTAAAAACTGAATTGTTCCCGGCAGATAATTCATAATCAATAAATATTCTCAGAATGCATGAATAAAGCTGAGGTCAAGGTGCCTTAGGCCGAGATATGGGAAGAACTTAGATCTCAGGGTTGTTCCTTGAAGCCCTGACTCAAAGTGCACCTATCTTGTGATTTTCAGTTACATAAGCTGTCATTTTCTTTTCTTTTTTCTTTCTTTTCTTAAACTGATGTGGATAAAAATCTTGGGTATTCGCGACAAATATACCCTAACTGAAATACAAGTTGGCCATCTCTAATCAAAACCCCTAAATGTTTCAAAACCTAAACTTCCTGAGCAACGACATGATACCAAGGGTAAAACATTCCATAGCTACCACCTGTGACAGGACAGTCAAAATCGAACATGGAGTGTATTAGTATCCCTGAGAGAAAAAAAGACCTTTGCAGCCCCCACAAGTTCCGTGTATCTTTTCTGAACATACCCAGGGTCACTAGGCAAGCACACCCACAAAGAGATAAGACAAAGGCATGTGTGAAGGGCAGACATGCCAACATTGGGTTTTTCATAGTGCCTCACAGAAGACCAAGACCTGTGCATTACTCACTGTCTCATTCAATTGTTTGTTTGCTTGCCTTCTGCTTTGTGGTATAAAGAAACAATTGAGGGCTGGAGGGATGAATTGGCATTTAAAGCGCTTTCCTGCAAAGCCTAACTATCCTGGTTCAATTCCCCAGGACCCACATAAAGCCAGATACACTAAATGGATGCACGAATCTGGAGTTTGTTTGCAGCTGCTAGAGGTCCTGGCATGCCCATTCTCTCTCTCTCTCTTCTCTCTTTCTCTCTCTCTCTCTCTCTCTCTCTTTCTCTCTCTTTCTCTCTCTCTCTCTCTCTCTTCTCAGTGTTTCACTGTTTACAAATAAATAATATTTAAAGATACAGTTGAGCATGTCAAAAAGGCCTTCAGATATTCTGATATACATATCAGATAAGTGATAAGAAAAGAATTTAGTGCCTACATTTCCTAATGATACATTTCCTTCTGGTCAAGATTTTGGAAAAACTGGACAATGAAGCAAGTATGAAATGTCTTAAAGAAGAATGTGGTGTTGGAATAGCCATTAAAAATGTCTTGAAGAAAAGAAATGACCATGTGTTGAGTCTAGCATGAAGGATGTCATGGAAGCTGTTGCCCACATTTGGATCACAGTGACCAAAGTCACAGTCACGGCCTCAGGCCTGTAACTACATTCAGTGATGACGAACAAGGTGTTGAATTTGAAATATTCCATGTCGACTGATAAAAAATAATGCCTGACTTTCTTGCATTTGCAAAATATATATATAATCTCCAGAGTCTCCAGTAGCTGAAAGAAGAGGGTATGGAAGATGTTTTAAAAATTGATAGTGAGGTGAGATCTGTTATTGGCTGGTGGTGAAATCGCTGCAATAATTCAGATTGAGCGTGGTTTTTGGCTGTGCTGTAGCCACGTGGTGAACCATGGGTGGGATTATTGGAGGAATAGAGCAGTGTTCTCTCCACTTACAAAATCTGATGGATTTCTCAGGCAAAACCATAGTTAACAAGGCAGTTGGCACAGAAGGAATGCTTTCAAAAGCCATGTGGCTGAATGCCTGCGCGTGGTCTCTCGGCTGCCTCTGGAGTTTCTGCTCACCGAATCTCCTAAGTACAAGGGACAGAGACCTTTCAGTAGACACACAGCTTCATAGGCAGAGAATGAATGCTACCACAGTTTGCTGGTGCTGGTTAGAGCTGATCCTAGGGTCCTGCTGCTATTGTATTGCTTAGTGACCATGGGCACATTGCTTTCCTTACTGTTGAGTACTTCCATGAGCATATGTATAACAAGATGGCTGCTTACCAGTAGCAGACGGGTCAGGAAAGATGGTGATGCCAAACAGCCACATCGGTGCCAACCTGTCCACACCAGTGAGTGAGGTCATGACCTCTTTGTTTTCTGGTGCAATGGACACAAGTTATTTAAAATATTGAATAAAATTACCTTCAAGCTAGATATACTAAGTATACATGAAATAAGAGTTTTGTGGTAGACCTGGGTTCTACCCCCAAGATGTGTGCAAATATTCTAAATTTTAAGAAAAATGGAAATATGAAATACCTCTGGTCCCAAGAGTGTTAAAGGGATACCCAACCTGTTTTGTCTTAATTTAGTATTAAAAAAAAACTTTAGAAATTCCCAAGAAAATTGATATATGGAAAAAGCCAATTTGAGAACAGTAAATATATTGACTTCATTAATGTCAAAATCTACTTGTAGATCATATATCAATATGCTTCTGTGAACACAAAATTTTCCAAGTTCAGTCATATTGGGGTATAGAAGGAGGAGAATGTATTTTAAAAAATAAACACATTCTTTTACATTTAAAAAAAGAAGCTAGTTAGTTGGAAAAATGAAATTAAATGTTTAGGAACTGGAAGCTAGATATCAGTTGAATTCAAGCCAAGTACTGATAGAAGTATACAAAATACCTTTCCTCCTTGGGATATTGAACTAGAAAAGAACGAAAGGTCTGGTATGGTGCTTCTAAGGAAACATAGGAGTGAAGTTCTAAACTGTCATTTCTGACAAAAAAGAAGAAAGAAAGAAAGGAAAAAAGAAAAGAAAAA
This sequence comes from Zapus hudsonius, assembly GCA_004024765.1. NCBI lineage: Eukaryota > Metazoa > Chordata > Mammalia > Rodentia > Dipodidae > Zapus > Zapus hudsonius. Next base: position 2,927 of record PVHP010046557.1, on the reverse strand, counting down.
AGGAGTTGGTCTCTGCATTATAGAAACATAAAAAGGGGAAGTGAAGTGAATTTAACATTAATAACAAAAATAAACATCTTTGTTTAAAACAACAGTCCTGCAGCTATTGATGCTTAGCAGACAGAACCAGACGAGAACAGAACTAACTGCTCAGATAAGACCTGGCCAAGAGTAAAAGTATCAGCAAAAGGAAATGTAAGCTAGTCTAAAACTAAATTAATTTCATCATGGATATCACTGGAAACAAATTATCATGTCTGATAACACAAAACCCTAGCAAGCCAAAGGACAAAGATAACACTCAAGTTCAAAGCTCTATTTTCTCTAAACATAAGAGGAATAATTAAGGATGTTTCCTGTGCTGTTTCTGATATTAATTAAAGCTGTCCAGGGTATGATAGGAGAACAATAGCCATAGAGCTGGCCAGTTTCATATGAATTGCTTTCTGCATGTCAAGGAAGGAATTTGCTTTGGGGAGGTTGTGAATTTCACTTGTATGTCATGTGTACAGCCAGAGTAATGCAGCCTGTATCCTTTCCACTAGCAGTTGACTTTCATCGTTCTGTTTGTTAAATCTGTACAGGAGCCAAATGAAAGCAAGTGCGGCTGGACTTTCAGCAGTAGCCAGTGGTGTGTGGTCATCTGATGACCATTGTTTGGCCACTCAGATATGATTGTTTTTGCTTTTGCTTTTGGATGTCTCAAGGAAGACTGTGGAGTTGAGGAAATAGCTCAGGAATGAAGGCTGTGGCTCTGTGTTCTTACTCCCAAATATGACTCACATCGCTAATGAGGCTTGAGGCCAGCTACTTAGCTCCTTGGTCTCAGTGACTCCATCCATAAAATAGAAGTGGGTACACTATATGATTTGCCAGGGGACTTTTGAAATTAGCTAATGACTGGGCAGCAATTTGAAAATAATAAGGTGATAAAGATAGAATATAGATTGATAGGTAGAATTTTTTTAAATTTTGGCATGCAAAAACAATGGGTTTAGATAGATAGATAGATAGATAGATAGATAGATAGATAGATAGATAGATAGATAGATAGATGATAGATAAATAGATAGATAGATAGATAGATAGATAGATAGATAGATAGATAGATAGATGGATAGATGATAGACAGATTTTGACAAAGATTACCAAATGATAAAAACAAGAGAGGAAAATATCTCTAGGGAATGAGCTTTCAAAATAGAATAAATCTCATTTTTCTTGGGTGGGCTTAAAGTATTTGAAATCAAGTATAAGGAGGAGTAACCTTTTCCAAGTCTCTTCTGGTTCTATGACTTCATTATGCTAAATTTTGAAGGATTGTCTGTTATGCCTATTCAAATACACCAGGACAATAATGTGTCATGACTCTTATGTATTTTGCAAATTGGGCAACACTGCAGATTGATGAGAAAAAACTTATTTGCAACTGCTACTTCTCTCACAAACTTTGAGAAATGTTGCAAGATCATGACCTAAATGAATTTCAACAAAGAAATTGCATTACTACCTTTTAATTAAAATTCTATAGAAGCCCAACTGTCTTGAGAGGGCAAGATTTAAAAAAAACTGCTTTAAAATATTACAAGTGGTAATAAGAACAACAAAAGTTAACAAAAAAACCCACTTCCAAATAATTTGATGAACATATGGATTTTTGCAAATGCTGAAACTTGCTGCCAATTTTGCAGTTGTATTTCTAAAAGTCAGCATATGCAGATCACCATGTGTTTACAAAACATTCTCAAAGTGAAGACAAAAGCCTGGGCTTTGGCATGTTGACTGACCACATGGGTAATTATATCAGACTTACTTCACCCAAAAAATTAGGGTGCAAAGCAGGGAAGCCTTTCTGTAGCCTCGTGTGGACAGGTGAGAACGGATACCTTTGGACTCCTGATGTCATCACTTCCTATGCGAACAGCTCACCAACATAAAAACAAATGAAAATAGTCCTCTAAGTATTTAGTAATTGTACAAATATTTGGGAAGATAAAAACGTGGGATTTTGTGTGACATTTTCCAAATGACAGCTGGAAATATGATTTTTCTTGACTTCAGGAAACTAAAACCCCTGGGATTTTTCAAATGTTTATTTTGGATAAAGTCTATGAAAACATTCAGTATTTACCTTGGTGCCATTTGAAGAGCATGTTTTGGGCCTGAGATGTCATTTGAGTCTGAGATGTGCTCGATCAACTTTTCATTTGAGGAGACACCTCTTTGACTGGGAGCAAAGTCTTATCCGTCTCAGATGGGTTGCCATGGATGAACACTCAGACTGGGAATGAGTATCTTTAAAAATGTACCTTTTCGAGCTTGAGATCCTTTAGGGGGTCTGAACTTGACGCTTTCCCTAAATAAGGGCTTGGTATATCTGGAGGAAGCTTCTTCTTCTCTCTCTCTCTCTCTCTCTCTCTCTCTCTCTCTCTCTCTCTCTCTCTCTCTCTCTCTCTCTCTCTCTTTTAATATATATTTATTGTCCATAATGAGTTACATTATTTAGTGGGCAAACCATGCATTGTTATCCCGAATTCCCCAATTCCCCCCCTCCCCATCCCTGATCAGTTGTATATCCTCCTCCGTGGGCTGTCTGTATTAGTCCTTGTGGCAAGGGATCCTGTATATCTTAGTACTCATCTCGGTCTTCCTGGCCCAAGTCAGTTGTTACTGATGGGTGCTATGTCTCTGGACCGTCTCCCCCACCACGGCTCTCACAATCTTTCCGCCCCCTCTTCCGCTCAGTTCCCTGAGTCGTGGTGGGTGAGTAATAAGGCTGCTTTAATGTTGCGAGCTTAGAGGTCCTTGTGTCGAAAATCCTTGGTTCCTGTCTCAATGGCCTATCCTGTGTTGTTTGAATGACTGTGGTTATAGGTCCCTTGTTCATCATTCATGGTCTGCTGAGTTCCCTATGGATCCTCCCTGAT
>PVHP010046556.1:0-13256 GCA_004024765.1 Zapus hudsonius | reverse complement strand
TTTTTTTTTTTTTTTAAGTAGAGTCTCAATCTAGCCCAGGCTAACCGAGAACTTATTCTTCATTTCCAGGCTGGTTTCAAACTCACAGAGATTATCCTGCCTCTGCCGTGAAAGGTGTACACGACCCCCAAATTAAACAGTATGTATGTATTTATTTATTTATTTATTTATTTATTTATTTATTTATTTATTTATTTATTTATTTGAGATAGGGTCTCAGTGTAGCCCAGGCTATCCTGGAATTTACTATGTAATCAATCTCTGGCTGGCTTTGAACTCACAGTGATCCTCCTGCCTCTGCCTCCCTAGTCCTGGGATCAAGGGCATGCACCACCACACCTGGCTTAAACACAATTTCTAATGCCTATCTAGACATGAAATATATGAATGGGCCACCTTTAATTTTTTCCTCTTACGTGATGATTTTAATCATGTCAATATCAGCTGCTACTCATGGAATACCATGCTTCCACTGCTGAGCTCTGTGTTTAGCAGGATGCGTATGGCCTGGGCTTCATTCTTAAGTCAATCCTATAGAATAGAGTTTTATTTAACCAATATTAGCAATCAAGAACCTAATGGGGTAAATTTTCCTGACCCCAGTACCAGGAATAGACACCTGTCCCTTACCTGTGTGCTCCCTTCCGGGGGACTAAGGATGGCTCTTTTCCTCTGTTGATTCTTGATTCCCCGTCAGGGTATGCCTGGCTCTGTTTGGTGAGGTGGGAGTTCAAAGGCAGGGTCTCCCCTCTAGAGTGTTACCATTCATCAAGACTTCCAGATGGACGCTGACCATCTGTTTCAAGTTGGAGAAGTCTCTGGCATTTTGTCACTGGGACTTGGTGGCAAGTGTGATATGGTGACCACTACTAAGAGCAGCCCAGCTCTGCCTCCTCCTCCTCACGTGTGTATATGTGTGTGCCATCCATGTGTACGAGTACCTGTGTTTGTGTGTGGACAGCCAGGTGTGCATGTGGGAGCCACAGGTACACGTCAGATGTCTTCCTCACCTGCTGTGCACCTTATTTCTTTGAGAGAAGGTCTCTCACTAAACCTGGAGCTCACCAATTCAGCCAGACTACCTGGCATTAAGCCCCAGGGATCCTCCAGGCTTCACCTCCTCAGTGCTGGGGTGATAAGTCCACACACCACCATGTCTGGCCTTTTCCATGGGTTCTGGGGCTCTGACCTCAGGATCTCAATGCTTTCCCCACTGAGCCATCTCCCCAGCCCTCTGCTTTCTTCTTTGTCGGTACAGCTTGGGCTCCACCCTCCATGAGGTCTGAGATGAGGGTGAGGAAGTAACAGGAATCTCCTGTACCAGGGACAGGACTCAGAACCAGGACGTGGCTGTTTCAAGTCCCCTGAACAGTACAATTAAATACTGCAGAGTCCTTGCACTAAATCTTGGGTCTCCTGCTGATAATAGGGTCCCCAGCCATCATTTACAGCTGACTCTTTCTTAAAGGGTCCACACAAGCTTGGTTACTGGATTATCCAGCTCACAGCCCACTAGAAAGAGCAAATTTGGAAGTGGCTACTGTCTGAGACAAGCAGCGAGACAGTGAAGGAGAGATGACACTAGGTCCCCGCCATCAGCCCCAGCGTGGCATAAGTGAGAAGTCACCTCTGACTACCTGCCAGGGGCAAACAGGGGGTCGAAGAGATGCCCACAATGGAGCGAATCTTCCTGCTCTCGAGAACCAGAGTAACTTGTAGATTAAGGACATGTGTGCCTGTGAAGATGTTCAGACATGGCTGTGGTGTTTCTGGAAGGTAAGCTGAAGGCAGACAGGCACCAACCAGGAACGTTGGTAGAGCAGGAACGTCATGCCCGGTGGGGCTGCCAGGCTCAGGGCATCCAGGAAGCAGTTATAACACAGTGCCCCAGGCTGAGTTAATTTATAATAAACAGAAGTTCCTTAGCTAGCAGTTCTGGATCCTGGGAAATCTCATGTTGCTCTGCCAGCTGTTGGAAAGGATCCCTTTGCTGTGACCTAAAGTGTCAGAATGCAGAAAATCAAGAAGGAAGTGGCTCCTGGGCTTGCCTTCATAAGGGCTCAGCTCTATGACCTAATCATAGCTCAGTGGCAATCAGACCCTTATGAGTCTCAGAGGCACAAACATTCAAACGGCAGCCGACCCGTGGGGATGGGGCTGGGTTAGGAAACAGTGCTTAACGTCAGTGAGTTCAGGGTTCTAAGAGTAGATGGTGGTGATGGCTGCACAGCCCTGGGAAGACACACATCGAGGAGCTGGAGAGATGGCTCAGAGGTTAAAGGCACTTGCTTGAAAGCCTAATGGTGTGGGTTTGATTCCCCAGCACCCAGGTAAAGCCAGATGCACAGTGTGGTGCGTACATCTGGAGTTCGTTTGGAGACCTTTACACAACCCATTCTCTCTCTCTCTCTCTCTCTCTCTCTCTCTCTCTCTCTCTCTCTCTCTCTCTCTCTCTCCTCCCCATTGAAAATGAGTAAATAAAATATTTTTAAAACCACATTGAACCATGTCGTCTAACCACATGAGTCCTGAGCTATGTGTTTTGTTCATAGTAAACCCTACCCTCAAGGAGCTCATGGTCACTGCATCCCTTAAAGGTGTTACGAAGTTTTTCTAATGATAATCAAATTAATTGGGAAACTGGGACAATCTAGAACTTTCTTTTACCAATGTAGCTAGGAGACAAGTCAGTGGGTGAGGACCTGAGTTCAGATTCCCGGCATCTACATAATAACCAGGCATGGCAGCGCATGTCTGCACCTTGAGTACTGGAGACAGAGAAGCCCTGGACTTGCTGGCCAGCTACTGTAGCCAGATTGTGACCCGTGGCTTCAGTGAGAGACCCTGTCTCAAAATAATATGGTAGAGAGCTGCTGAGGAAGACACTCGACATTGACCTCTAGCCTCCACCCCTACATGCACACAGGTGTGCCCACACACATACCAACATGCATACATGCATCTCACATACACATACACACACTCACATACACATACACACGCTCACACACACACACATACACACTCTCACACACAAAATACACACACACACTCACACACACACAGTGAGAAAAGCGAAGAAGCACTTCATGTGTCAATAACAGTCCTCCCGAATGAGGAAGCCTTAGATGACCGTTTCCCTGATTTCTTTCTCATTTCTCTCTCGACTTCTCATTCCTACCCACAATGCCACCACACGGACAACTCCTCAAAGTTCTCCTAAGCCAGGAAGCATGATTTGTGGTGCTCTGGGAGGATGATGTTGACCTTGAGAGTGGACTTTGCTGAACTGGTGGCAATGGGGGGGGGCTGGACCAGTGTTGATGTCCAGCAGAAGAGAACCTCATGTTCAGACTACTCAAGTAGAGGCTTACCTTGACTGAGCAATCTGGACACTGAATTCAAGCATAAGGATAGAGATATAATATAGATAGTCTATATTATGTTCAAAATCATGTAATTCTCTCAGGATGATTATGTCTTTGAACTATTTCTGGGGGAAAAAAATCATGTTTTGTTGTATCCTACTTAGGGAAAAACTTCCCAGAGACAGAAAGGGAGTGCTGGTTTTCAACATTTTGGGGGTTTTCAACATTTTGATAAAAGACAGCTCTGCATCCCAGCAGCACCCCCAGAAGAAAATTAGCCTCCCTCCCAGGGCTGCTTGGAGAGGCCCATGAGCTAATGCCTTATACTGGTGCATGCACATGGAGACTCAGCAAACTTGATCGTGGGCAGCCTGACTGTTGTCCTTGCTGTGTCGTACATTCCAAACCAGACACAGTTTATGGGAGGAACGGGATGCCTTTCAGGCTTACAGATCCAGAGGAAGTTCCATAATGGCAGAAGAAGCAGGCTCCTTTCACAGATCCAAGCAGAGAGAGAAAACTGCCACCAGCCAGCCAGCACCACACACAAGCAAGCCCAAAGGGACAGTCAACCAGCAGGGGACAGGGAGCTGGCAGCCAGAGCTCCAGCTGCTCTCTGCACACTTTGGGGCAGAAATCAGATCTCACCGGAGTGACACCTCCTCCAGCTAGGTGGCTTGAAATCCAAGTTTTAATTTAAAAAAATCAACTGAGTCTATTGGGGATGTACATTCAAACCACCACACCATGGTTCCTGGCAGCTCCTGGCACGCCTCCTGTGAGAACCTGATACCTGAGAACCTGATACTAAGCTTCCCAGGCTGCACCTGGCCAGGCTTCCTGTCCAGCTATGAGACACTAGGAGAGGACTTGCTCTGTGGCCAGCTTAGGTCCTCACAGTTCTCAACGTATTGATAAGGGGTAGTTGAGGCTCAGGAAAGAGTTCTCGAACCCCGAACCCTGAGTTCTTATCTGTTTCATATAATGCATTAAATTAAATATGACTGAGAAGGATAATTAGTACCACATTTATTGAGGAAGTAAAAAGCCAAGGGAAGGAAAATTGATGCACACATACAGTATGAGAGCACCCATGTGGATTGAGAGCCCACGTGGTGGGCCTGGAAGAAACAAGAGCCCCAGTGAAAGTAAAATGGGTTCCCTTCCCCCTCATCTCCATTTGGTGGCTGAGATGAGGGGGGCTTACCAAAACCTAGAGGTTCAGGAATCTGAGCTGGCCAGCCGAGAGAGAGAGAGAGAGAGAGAGAGAGAGAGAGAGAGAGAGAGAGAGAGAGAGAGAGAGAGAGAGCGCTAGTAAGCTGAGAATGAGCCCCCTCCAAGGTAATTATGGCTCAGGTGAGCCAGGGAAACAGCTGATTGGTCCAGGACACCAGGTTCTAGGGTCTTAAGCTTGACCAACTCCAATGCCAAGATTAGATTTGAGTTCTAGAAATGGAGCCCTCCCACTCCAGGGAAAGGCTCAGGTTATCCATGGAAAACCCGGTTAGGCAAGAGATAGGAAATCAGGTCATTCTCTTATCTCTAGCAAAATGGAGACCGTAAGGACAAGCCCAGGGACATTGCTGCTTTTTTTACTTTGGAGGCCCAGTCACCCTAAACTGCCTTAGCATTACAGGGCAGGGTGAATGGTGCCAAGCATGTCCCCTGCACATTCTTCTTGGGGATAGAGGTGACAATGTGTGGCAAGGCAAGCTATGAAGCAGGAAGGTGCTGGGCATGTTTCCTGGGAACCCAGCCTAAGGCAGCTGGAGGGAGGTTGACATAATTCTAAGGCTTTCATAGAGGCACAAAGCTAGGACTTGTGTGGATAAGGTGAAGGTGGTACCTCTCTGAAGCCCTTCTCTCCTGCACGGGACTGTCCCTGCCTTGGCCCCTCCAGGCTCTGGGGTGCTGTGGGTAGCCAGGTGAGGCCTACATAGATTATCAGGATTTCCTGTGGAGCACAGCAAGGAGATGAGGTAGGTGGTGTTGGGATTATGAGATGAGAGTCCCTTAGATGGAGACACGGAAGACCAGGGCCCTGAGGAGGAGGAGGAGGAGGAGGAAGAGGAGGAAGAGGAGGAGGAGGAGGAGGAGGAGGAGGAGGAGGAGGAGGAGGAGGAGGAGGAAGAGGAGGAGGTATGGGCCATTACCCCAAAATGAGAGGAAACCAGTCTTGGGTAGAGCAGGTCGTGAGAATTATATAGGGGGGATTTGAGGGCCAAGCACCCCAGACAGGAACAAGTGTGGCATCTTGAAGGACCACAGAGTTCTATGACTATATCTCCTTCTGCTGTCACCCCACCCAAGGGCCTTCAGCCCCACCCAAGGGCCCTCAGGCCTGACCTGGATGTTCCAATTCACAGGTGCTTAGAAGGGGTATGAAAGTGGCTGGTAGACCCTGTTACTCCCTCTCCAAAGTGCCCCTCGTCCTCTGTTTTGAGAGGGCTGAGCCCATTCCTTGTCGAAGATTCCTACCTTGTCAAATGTTGCTCATGGGTTGGAGAGATTGCTCAGTGGTCAAGGCCCTTGCCTGCAAAGCCCAACAACCCAGGTTCGATTCCCCAGTACCCACGTAAAGTCAAAGTAGGTGTCCTTTTACCCTGTTGGATCTGTTGTCCCTTGTCCTCTGTGCAGTGGCTGAGACCCCTGGTCCCTCCTATCTGAGTGGCTTGGACAATGGTCATCAGTAAGTAAAGTCATTTGATTTTGTAGGGACTGAGCTGGGGATTAGAACTTAGATAATACCCAGCAAAAACTTAATGTACCTCAAAATTTAAGGAGTCCCCAAATTCTTGTCTATAAAGTTAAAGAATTAAAATCATAGACAGCCAGAGGTTAAGGTGGGAGACTTTACTTAAAGGAAAATGGGAAGTTACAGAGTTCTCCAGCCACCAGTGTGGGGAGAACACATGGGAGAGGTTTTAGCAAAATATATGCTGTTTAACTAAAAAGGCAGGAAAAGAAAAGATAACAGAGGGCTCTGATCATGAGGAAAAAAAAACTTGTGGGAAAATCTTGAGGCCCCTTCTTTTTTTTTCTTTCTTAAATATATGTTTATTGTCCATAATGTGTTACATTATTCAGTGGGCAAACAATGAGTTGTTATCCCCAATTCCCCAAACCCCCCCATCCCCAATCAGCTGGATATCCTCTTGAGGCCCCTTCTTAAGGCCTGAAAAATCAGAAATCCTCATCCTAGGAGACCAGGTGGAAGAAGAGACTAGGCTTTGTTTTAATGACCTTTTAAAACTTCCACAAGGTAAGTCAGAGAGATAGCTGATTGGTCTATACCTGACCAATCAGTTTTAGCATCCAGGTTTGAGCTCTAGCTAGAGATACCTCACACTCAAGGGGGGGGTCTATGGAGCTTGTCTGAAACTCACAATTTGAGATCAATCAGCCCAGGCTTCCCTGTGATTATTATAGAGAAGTCAGGCCCTTTCATTTGCTTCTCATAAATGAATGGCTGCCCATTACCTCCATAGACCGGGAACTTGAAAGACAGATTCAAGACCTAACACCCAGGTATACGATGTATCTTTATTTAGAAATAAGGTCTCAGTTGAACATGGTGGTGCATGTCTGTAATTCCAACATTTAGAAGTTGGAGGCGAGGGTCAGATGTCCAAGGCCTTGGCACACCCATGTTCTCTCTCTTCTCTCTCAAACAAATAAATAAAATTATTTTTACAAATATGGTTCCAAGAGCCCAGAGCTGGCTAGTGACAGTGATACCACCTGCCTCTGTCTCTGCAGGCTCCCAGTCTACAGAGTCGTTTGCAGGCGGCTCTCCAAGTGCTAATGATGGCTGTGGTAGACAGATGTACTCACAGACTATGTCTAATGCAGTTACATAGTGAGTTCAGGGCCATCCTGGGCTACATGAGACCCTATCTCCAAACAAACAAGAAAGAAAGAGCAAAAACAAAAGCAAAAAAATGGGGGGGGGCAAGCAAAATGTGTGCAATGGGGTCTCTAGAGAGAAGGCATTAGGACACAGGCATGCAGGGGACAGTATGACAATGGAGGTGGGAACTGGAGAGGTGTCCACCAGCCAAGGCAGGCCACAGAATATGGGGTGGCCAGAAGGTGGAGGACATGGGGAGGACCCGTCCCCCTGAGCTCACCCGCTCCTGCCTTCAGACCACACTTGGAGCCTCCCAACAAAGAGAAAGAGGACATTCCTGGTGCCCCATGCTGCCCACTGTGGGGTAACTGTTGTCAGCCCCAGGAAACAGTTCTTTCTCTTTGAGGCATGGAAACATCTGTACAGATGTGTAGGATAGTTAATAGCTTTAAAAAAGCACATAGGCTTCATCATAAGCACATTGAAAGAAGAAATCAGTTACAGCCATGTTTGGAGCAAATTCCCACGACATCAGTGCTGGACAAGGATATGGGTGACAAGCTGGGATAGCCCCATGGTGCCACCTTCCAGGGAAGGCTGCTGGGTGTGTATCACTAGCTGAAAGGAAGCAGGTCTCCATGTCTAGTGCAAAAGAATTGAAGCCAATAACTCACTTAGCACCATGGAAGCAGACCATCGTGGGATGATTTAGTCAACACTGGAACAGTCCTGAGTGACAGACTTGAGAAGACCTGGCTCCACGGGGCCCCTCTTTGTGACCTTGCACACGTCACTTCCTCTCTCTCAGGCTGGGTCCTTCATCTCTCTGTGCAGTTCTGTACAGCGGTTTTCCAGCCTCGCAGGATTGCTTGGATGAGAAAATGAAATCTAGAGGTCGTTTGTGCAATGGAAAAGACAATTCAAGAATCATGTCACGTACTGCGTGGAGGAGACACGGAACACCAGCGGCTTGTTTAGCCTAAAATAGTAAAACCGAAATGCTTTTTAGGGTTTGTGTTCCTAGTATAAGCTGGGAAACACATCTTTATGATCTGTCATACATTTGAAGGGATCCAAAAGGTGTCAGATCTGTTTAAAACCTACAGAATCTCCAGGCGTGGAACATGCTATACACAACCCTATCCCCACCTGTGCTGGCATTGAATTGCAGATTTAAACAAGAAGCAGTAACCCAACCAACATCCTGGTTCGGGTGTTTTTTTTTTCTTGGGGGGGGATGGATCATCTGATAGTATGTGTGGTTAATTTTAGCCATTAGTAGGTGGGTGGTTTTCTTTCAACTTGTATTACTTGGGTATTTTCAAAACCTGAAGTAGTTTATATTTTCAGAGTTGGTAAAGTGAATTTTCCATGCTAAGCAGGAGTCCAAATCCAACAACTGTCCAGACCTAACTGGATGGAAACAAGAGATGCCCTTCCTCTTCCCGGAGCCAGATGCCAGATCCCACCCACCATGCAAGGGGAGAGGCCAGGGAATACTGGAGAAATTTTGGCAAAAATCAGTGGGAAGCAAACTTCTTTGAACCCACCGTTTCCAAAGAGAGTCTTTCCCTCTCAGCTCCAGCTTCCTAAGCATTAATCTTTTGTGATGGAAAATTCTGATGATTGATAAAAGCCATGGCGACAGTCAAGGGCTAGGAAAGTTTGCATTTTAGGCAAAGCCTTGAGCAGAGAAGTGCTTTAGCATTTTCCAAAGCCGTTTTGAGAGAGCTTAACCAAACAGGGCCTGGGTACACACATCCAAAAAAGACCTGATTTTCACAGGAGAAAGGCCTAGGAAATGACAGTTAGTTTCTCGATGTGAGGTGCTGTGATTAGAGAAGACACTGCTAGTGGACAGAATAGAGGACCATCTGTGACAGTTTCAGGTAAATTCCATAGATTCCAACCCTGACCCCCTCCCCTTGAGTGGGAGGTGTCTGGCTAGAGCTCAAACCTAGGGGCTAAAACTGATTGGTCAGGTATGAACCAACCACCTGTCCCTCTGCTCACCTGGGGCAGGAAATCCTCACTGAATAGATAATTCTGTCTCTTCTTCCCTCACAAGGTCTAGCAGAAGGATGTAGGTGAGGGGCTGGATTTCTCTTCCACGTGAACCTTTCCTTCTCGTGATCTTTTCTTTTCCTGCTTGTTTAGCTGAACAGCATAGATTTTGTTAAAACCTCTCCCACGTGTTCTCTCCACACTGGTGGCTGGAGAACTCTGTAACTTCTCATTCTCTTGAAAATTAAGTCTCCCACTATACCTTATCCTCTGGTGGTCTATAATTTTAATTCTTTAACTTTATAGACAAGAATTCAGGTACTCCTTAAGTCCTGAGGTGCATTGGAAATTTGTTGGGTATTATCTAAATTTTAATCCCCAGCTCAGCCTATTACACATATTCTAGAACCTGCCTTCTGGGGGCCCTCACCTTGTCTCTGAGACCTAGCTACTAAGCATGCCCCCTCCCATGGGGACAGATGCTGACTCCCTACAGGGCCCAGGTATGTAGGCCTTTCCCTCTCCGCCCACCTTGGGCACTCTGAGATCTTCATGCCTCTTCTCCCTAGCTCCCTGCTGACATGGGCCACAGCTGCTCACATGGCCAGTTCAGGAAGGCGCTCGGAGAGCCACGCACTACTCAAGGGCAGACCCCAGCCCCTTGGGAGAAGAAATAGACCAGTGGTGTCTTCTCCCCCTCTCATCATCACGACACCTCCACAAGATGACCTGTGACATTGGGTGTCGTGTGTCCTCTGCGGCTGGTTCTAGAATCCAGCTCATCTTCCTCTCTTATGGTCACAGCACTGGGATTACAACCACGGGCCTCCACCCTGGGCATTTTTCTGTGGGTGCTGAGGATGGAATTCAAGTCTTCTCCTCAGCCATCTCTGATGCCTCATGCTTCCTCACACGACAGTCACTGGCTTCACTGTGTCTCTCACTTCCCCATTCCCAGTCCTGGTCACCCACTGCAGGGCTCAGTTGGAAACCCACTTTCTGTAGTTATCAGGGAAGCCAGTCCAGTACCCAAACTTCTCAATTAGAGAGGTCTGTTATTGAGACTTGGGGCACCTCGTGGAGAGGGCAGGAGGAAGCATGGCGCGTGTGGTAGGGCGAAAATGGAGCAGCACATTTTTAAAGAGGAAGAGTGAAGTCCACGACTTTTGTCAGCCTTATGCACTTCCTTTATAGTAATCGCTCATCTCAGGAACCCGGTGGGGATTTAAAAACCTGTTTATTGAGAACTTCCATAAATAGAGACAATATACCATGATCCTAATTCCCTCTCACCATACTCTTTTCCTGGGGGCGGGCTTATGGGGGTTCTAGCCAGCTTCCCCTTGCCAGTGTTTGGCACATCCTCCTGCTGATGTTGACCAGGAGGTGATGTCCACCCTCTGCTCATGCCATCATTTTCCCGCCACCATGGAGCTTTCCCTTGAGGAGGTGGAAGCCAAAAGAAACCCTTCCCTTTTACAAGCTGCTTTTGGTTGGTTCTTTGTGCCAGCGGCTAGAAACCAGACTACAGCACTATTTTTGAAATTCTTTTGCAGTTGTTGTTGTGTATATGTTTGCATGCTCATGTGTGAGGGCACATGTGTCATGGCGTACATATGGAGGTCAGAGGACAACTTTTCAGGTGTCGTCCTCACCTTCTAGCTCATTTGAGACAGTCTCTCATTCTCCATTTGAGCTTCCAGCAGATTCTCCTGTCTCTAACACCCTTCTGGCTATACGTGTTCTGGGATTATAGATGCCCACCAATGCCCAGCTTCATGTGGGTGCTGGGGACCCAAACTCAGGGATCACACTTATGGAGCGAGGGCTTTCCTCTCTGAGCCTTCTCCCCAGCCCTTACTCAGTGGCCAAACAATAGCACTAGCTTTGACATCACTGTGGCCATGTGGGCAGACATGTGGGCATACATCGGCCCATCGTCTTGCTTGCTCACATGGAGAAGCCTGCCACCTTACCAGTGCTCTCTGCCTGTGACCTGTGTGTTCTGTCCCCCTCTGAAGCTTGTGATGGCGTCCTTACTTCAGTGACACTCCTAACGTGGTTATCATTTTTTTTCCCTTTCCCTGCTGTTTGGCTGGTGTGTTCCATTCGGACACTTACACATTTTAGTTCTGAGAAGTTTTTCGTTACCATTCAACCCTTTCACAGAAATTTTATTTCATCTTACTTATGCTCTGAAAATTCCAGGAGATTCTATTTATCTTGCATGTACCCATCTGTTATTGAGTTACAAGTGTAACACTTGTTCACCTAAGGATATGAATATAAATGTATTAAGGGGGTGTGTATGATATGCTCATGATTGGGGGTCCTCATTTTCCATCTCCTTTGAGGCAGGATCTCACGTTGTTCACAGCTGTGTTCACAATCTTAGCGGGCCCTGATTCTCCTCTCTCCTTCCATCTTGTTGTTGGGCTTGGCTGGGAAAACAGATGCCTGCCACAGTGTCTAGCATTTTTTTTTTAAATGTGGGTACTGAGTATCCAAACTCAGGTGCTCAGACTTGCACGAGTGTCATCTCCCTAGCCCCCCCCCCCTGTTTTTTGTTTGTTTGTTTGTTTTTTGAGGTAGGGTCACCCTCTAGCCCAGGCTGACCTGGAATTCACTATGTAGTCTCAGGGTGGCCTCGAACTCCCAGCAATCATGCTACCTCTGCCTCCCGGGTGCTGGGACTAAAGCCATAACATGCCCTAGCCCCTTTTTTAAATTTATTTTTTATTTATTTATTTTTTTTTTTGGCAAGGCATATTTCTGTTCTTCTGATGTCCTGGGAGTCTTTTTCCTCTTTATTTCGGATTTAGTTTCCATTATGTTTCTAGTAAATGCCTGCTTATCCTTTCTTGCTGACAAACGAGGAACTATGGACTGGGCCTGTCATGCAGGGCCCTGCGGGAAAGGCCACCTCTCCTGTTTGATAACTTGTCTTCTGCCCTGAGGAGGACAAGGAGACTTTTGTGTCCCCCCCCCACCTCCATGTCAACCTTTACTCCTGATTTCCCATGGCCAGAATACCTACTGTCATTTTCTTCTCTGAATAAACCTTTGGTCCATGCAAGATACAGAGATCAGAGCTGCCTCTAGGGATGACAGAGGAGCCCCTCTTGCCGGGGGTTCTTCTATCAGCACCCCCCTCAACTCCAGCAGACATACTTTCAGCCATGTTTTCTTCCTTCTGTCTACTCACTCACTAAAATAATGGCTCACTAGCTGCTGTCTTTTCTCCTATTCTCCTTGTTATGGTGAATAATACCTTTCAAACTATTTTCCAGAGTCTTGGGTAAAAGAGAAGGAAGATAAGCCCATGTTAAATAGTGCACAATTTTGCTTTCCCAAAGTCCCTTTTTTCTTCTTTTTCTGCTTGCATTTTTTTGCCTTCCCATTAAATACTGAACCTGGCTACGCTGTGACTTCTTTCCCCAAAGAGATGGATTTTAAACATCCCACACTTCTTCTCTGTTGAGAATCAGATTGTTTGCCCCCTCTCCATCCTGTCTCGTTGCCCTGATATCCTGAAAGAGAGAAGTCTGGCATAGTCCAAAGAGCTGTCTGGTGGTCTGGGGTCAGCAGAACTGATTTTGGAATGTGTGGGAGGCAAATTCAACTGGGAGCTGTGGTGCTTTGACCAAAAAAGGTTTCCTCCACCTCTTCTTCAGTAGTGTCTAAAAATAGACTCAGCCTAGGTGGTGTGTTCAACCTTAATCTCCTGCCTGGCCCTGTCTGGTTAATGGCTTTGTGTTTCCTGAAGTTTGTTTGATTCAGTGGCTAGGGGTTTATGCACAGGGTCCCAGTGTGTTCCTGCCAGAACAATACTAGGTGAGAATGTGTGGAGTTTTTCTACCCTACGAGGAAAGAACTGAATTTCTCCTTAATGTGAAGAGATTTTTATGATCAGTGAATTATTCAGGCCTGATCTTTTCAGAGAGCTACTAACAGGAAAGAAAGGAGGAAAAGGATGGTTTCTGTATAATAAATGGTGTTGTGTGTGTGTGTGTGTGTGTGTGTGTGTGTGTGTG